>OY787619.1:1609959-1823011 GCA_963678935.1 Umbilicus rupestris
GTTGAGAGTGAAACGGTGTCATCTCGTCTTCGCGCCCACCCAGATGAAACGCAACCTTTTGAGTGGAAGCTATTAATTAAAACGCTGCGCTTGGCGTGTGGTTTTGCTGGCTGGAGCGTTTTGATAAAATGCAAAGTAACTCATACGTTTTTACGTCAGAGATGTTTTGAGAAGACGAAGTGCAGAGAATTATGGTCTTCTTCGGTCTGAGTTTGATGTTGCAAGAAAGAAGTCAGTTTCGAGAAGGCCAATGTTTCAAAGCACAAATTGAAGCCACAGTTGATCGAACTGAAGAGAAGGCGCTGATACACAGTTGATTGGCTAATCAACTTTGGTTCTCAGCTATGTTACTGATAGGAACAAGGTGGGTGATTGGAGAAAAGGTTTGCAGGAAGGAAAGAAAGGAGATAGGAATTAGATAATTTCATTCATATCCTTTATTCATAGACTGCTATTCTATATATAGCAGTATGGAATGTTCTAGCAGTACAATTCCACAAGATAGTACGTAACAGAATTCACACAATGTAATGTGTTGAGTCATAATGGCTGGAAGGATAGTGGGCCCTAGCAGAACGTCTGAGTCTAACGAACTGATTCTTGCCTGGTTCGGTTGACTGCTGGAGCGTATCATTCTTCCCTCCATCGGGCAGAACCTTGTCCTCAAGGTCAAATTTTGGGAATTCTTGTATGAACTCTAGAACTGATTCCCACGTAGCGTCTGACAATGGTTGCCCCTTCCATTTAACTAACACTTGAATCGACTCTTTCCCGGCTAGCTTGATACACCTAGTTTCCAAAATTAGTTCTGGTTGCAGTAGCTCGTGGAGACCGGACAGCTCGTGAGGTAGAACAGCCCCCTCAACTTCCACAGAATCTTTATGGGGTTTGAGAGACGAAATGTGAAAAACATTGTGTATCTTAGCACCCTCTGGCAGTTTGACCTTATAAGCAACTTCCCCAATCCGTTCCAGCACTTCATATGGACCATAATACCTCTTAGCAAGTTTGGTTGTCAATCCCTTACGCAGTGTGTTCTGTCTATACGGCTGTAGCTTAACATATACCATATCCCCTATAACAAGTTGCTTGTCAGTCCTATGT
Source organism: Umbilicus rupestris (assembly GCA_963678935.1). Lineage (NCBI taxonomy): Eukaryota > Viridiplantae > Streptophyta > Magnoliopsida > Saxifragales > Crassulaceae > Umbilicus > Umbilicus rupestris. Next base: position 1,611,064 of record OY787619.1, read on the forward strand.
TGGTCAGCCTGCAGCTTCATTCGTCCTTGAGCCCTTTCCAAGTTTCGCCTCAATTCTTTAAGGAGCAATGTGCGGTCGGCCAACATCTCGTCTACTTCCTTCACTTTAGCCGATCCTGGGACATAGTCCAAGAGGGTCGGGGGAGCTCTTCCATATACAATTTCAAAAGGTGTCATCCCTGCTGATGAGTGTCATGTTGTATTGTAGCAGTAATCAGCCCAAGGTAAGTGATCCACCCAATCATTCTGTCTTTCGTTTACATAACATCGGAGGTAATCTTCAAGCCCTCGATTAACAACCTCTGTTTGTCCGTCGGACTGGGGTGATAAGCAGTGCTGGTGGCTAGCATTGTCCCCTATTTTGTGAATAATTCGCGCCAAAACTTTGACATGAAAGTAGGGTCTCTGTCGGACACGATATTGGTCGGAAATCCGTGCAACCGGCATATCTCTTTAATGAAAACCTTTGCCACAACATCTGCCGTACACCCATCCGCTAGAGCCATAAAGTGGCTATATTTAGATAACCGATCCACTACTACCAGGATCACAGACTTGCCCATACAAGGAGGAAGATGCGCAATGAAGTCCACGGAGACTTCACTCCAAATTTGACTAGGTATTGGCAGCGGTTGAAGTAGCCCCGGATATGCGCATGTTTGCGCCTTGACTTGCTGACACATTGTGCATTCTGCCACATAACGCTTTACATCCTTGCGCATACCATCCCAATAAAAATTAGCCGCTACCTTTACTAGTGTGCACTTAACCCCTGGATGTCCCCCAGTCAAGGAATGATGATACTCATGGAAGATGAGATCATGTAGAGCAGACTCTTGCGGCGCCCACAACTTTTCATTGTGCAGCAGTAGCCCATCACGTATAGAACAAGCTAGGTACTTGTCTAGGTTTTCCTGGACATCTTTATATAAGGCCTGCCCTGTAGGGTTGAGTTTAAAGTACTGGCGCAGTGCATTTAGTATTCCTAGAATCGGTCGAGATTTTGTCTGCATAGCACCAAACGTGCCCTCACTCACCCTTGATAGTCCATCTGTTGGTCCGTTTTCACGTCCAGGTTTATAAACAACCTCAAAGTCATAACTTAGAAGTTTGACGAGCCACCTTTGCTGCTCGGGTGTATGTATGGTCTGGATTAATAACGCCTTTAGAGGTTGATGGTCAGTCTGCACTGTAAAACGGTTTCCCAACAAATATTGTCTCCACTTTTGGACAGCTTCCACTAGAGCGCAGAATTCTCGATTGTAAGCAGAAGTGGCCCTTAGTGAGGGTGAGATCTGCTTACTAAAATAAGATATTGGCTTGCCCGCCTGTGACAACACAACTCCAATCCCTACCTCTGATGGATCAGTCTGAATCACAAATGGCTGCGAAAAATCTGGAAGAGCTAGTGTGGGTGTCGTGGTGAGGGCTGTTTTCAATTCCTCAAATGCCTTGTTGCTGTCTGGGCTCCAAATAAAAGAATCCTTCCGCAGTAATTGAGTTAACGGGGCTGCTTTATTGGCATAATTTTGAACAAATCTCTGATAGTACCCGGTAAGCCCAAGAAATCCACGCAACTGTTTGACTGTTTGCGGCACGGGCCAATCCTTGATAGCACTGATCTTGTCAGGATCTACCTCAACTCCCTGCTGATTGATGATGTGCCCCAGGTAGCTTACATGATCCCTAGCAATATCACATTTTGAAGGTTTGGCATAAAAAGTATGAAAGCGTAAAATAACGAGTACCTCTCTTAAGTGCCTGATATGATCCTCCCTTGTAGAGCTGTATACCAGAATGTCATCAAAGAAAACGAGGACACATCGCCTTAATAGTGGACGGAAGATCTGATTCATTTCCGATTGAAAACTGGACGGGGCGTTGGACAACCCAAAAGGCATTACAAGGAACTCAAAGTGTCCGTCGTATGTCCTGAATGCTGTCTTGTGAATGTCATCCGGATGTACCCTCAATTGGTGATACCCTGCTCTCAGATCAAGCTTGCTGAAAATAGTAGACCCGTGCAATTCATCCAGAAGCTCATCCACTGTTGGTATGGGAAAGCGGTCCTTCACCGTAGCGCTGTTTAAAGCTCTATAATCCACGCAAAATCTCCAGCTTCCATCCTTTTTCCTGACTAACAGTACGAGCGAAGAAAAAGGACTGGTGCTTGACCTGATGATTCCCTCAGATAGCATCTCTTTAATCAACCTTTCAATCTCATTCTTTTGGTAATGAGGGTACCGGTAGGGCCTTACATTGATTGGGGTGGTTCCTGGGTTGAGAGGGATGCGGTGGTCCGAACTCCTGCGGGGCGGCAATCCCCTAGGCTTCCCGAATACTGATTGAAATTCGATCATCAATTCCTGAAGCTGAGTCCGAAAGGTGTCGTCGACGCCCGGAGTATTTTGGAGAGAAGGAAGCTCTATGGAAGGGTCGACGTCGATTGCCGATTTGCTAGGTTTCCAGCTAGCTGTGAGTTGTAAGCAATACGATACCGTATTGGACTTGGTTGCTTTCTGCAGCTGCGCAGACGTCATCAGTGATAACTGGGCCTATTCTTTCAGCCCGTTTAGTCTGATCTTTTTTCCATCGATCTCAATTTCCATCCACATCTCCCTGTAGCTGAACATAGTTGGGCCAAGATCCATAAGCCATTGGGCCCCTAACACAACGTCTGCTCCAAAGACGGGCAGCAGGTGTAGGTCGACGACAAAATCATGGCCGTCGATGGTGAGTGGCACGCCGGAGCATTTTCCTTCACACCTCATGACCTCCCCGTTCCCTACTGTCACATTAACATGGGGCGATGTTTCCACTGTCAGTCCCATGAATTTCGCCACTCTTGATTGGAGAAAATTGTGTGTGGAACCACTGTCCACCAGAATCATAACACTTCGTCCCTTAATGTCCGCCTGAAAACGGAGTGTGCTGGGCGCAACTCGGCCTTGAAACGCATGGAAGGTGATTGATGGGCCTTCCTCTAATTTTGCTACCTGTTGGTGCTCTTCTTCTTCTCTTTCACATACATCAGTCACCCCCTCTCCTGTCCCCAAATCTTCGTCCATTACTAGGCAGTGGAATCTCGGTGGTTTACAACGGTGTCCTCTGTAATACCGCTCATCACAGTTATAACATAGGCCTTTTTCCTGTCTAGCCGCCATTTTCGCCACCGTGAGCTTCTTAATTGGTAATGGTGCTTTTTCCGGAATCCCACTCGGGCTTCTTGTTGCTGGTGGAAGGGTGATAGGATGACTCTCAGTCGGTTGTGTGCCTCTGTTGTTGAAGAATCGACTGTTTGATAACTTTGTTGCTTGTAGCTTTTCTTCAGCGATTCTGGCCATTCCCATGGCCTCCTCTAGGGAGTCGGGTCTGAGGAGGATGATTTCTCTGTGAACATCTTCTCTTAATCCTGCTAGGAACCTGCAGAGTAAGTTGCCCACTGTCAGATCAGGGGTCCTTGTTGAAAGTGATTCAAACGCGGCGATATATGCTGCCACAGTTGTTGTCTGAACGAGCTTGTTTAAGGCAACTTCTGCGCTCCAGTATTCATTGGGGCCAAACCTTCGCCTGAGGTCCCTGACTAGCTGCGTCCAGGATTTCACTTGCCCCGTAGTGTGTTTCCACTGGAACCATCGGAGAGCTTCGCCGGTCATGTACAACGGGGCTGCAACTAACATCTGTTCTGGAGGAGTCTCGTTGATATCGAAGAAGCGTTCCAGTTGAAACAACCATCCTTCCACTCCCTCACCATTGAAATATGGAACTTCAATCCTTGGGGTTCTTGGCGGCCGTCCATACTGATCATATTGTGGGTTGTAAATGATCTGTTGATTGGTCTTAGGGATATATTGGGATGTGTTGGTCTCCTCTTGTTGATTTGTAGGTGTATGTGGGGTGGCCAAAATCGGTGGGTTGAGGTGGATGTGTTGTTTGTCAGGGCGTTGGGAGGATGAAGCTTTTAGCTCATTCAGGGACTCTTGCATCCCCACCATGTTTCTGGCTATTTCGGCGATGGCCGTCAAGACCTCTGTGTGTTTGTCCTCCATGGTTGTCAGTCTTGTTCCCATCATTTCCAAGTTGTTAGTGAGGGTTTCGACCGTTTTTACTTCCTTTACTGGTGCCATAAATGCTCTCAATGAGAAAGCACCACTTGATAGGAACAAGGTGGGTGATTGGAGAAAAGGTTTGCAGGAAGGATAAGAATTAGATAATTTCATTCATATCTTTTATTCATAGACTGCTATTTTATATATAGCAGTATGGAATGTTCTAGCAGTACAATTCCATAGGATAGTACGTAACAGAATTCACACAACGTAATGTGCTGAGTCATAACGACTGGAAGGATAGTGGGCCCTAGCAGAACGCCTGAGTCTAACGAACTGATTCTTGCCTGGTAAGGTTGACTGCTGGAGCGTATCAGTTACCCCTTGTTTGCGCCTTAAGGGAGTTCTTCTTTTTGCTATTCTTGTAATTATTCAGTATTCAGCTCAAATTGCATATAACTCAATATTAGTTTCTTGCTTAGTGAAAGCTTGGATTAAGTCTTCTTGATCTGAGGCTCCACAGATATAGGGATTTGCCTAAACTCCGTAAACAATTCGTCATGTTTTCTTGTTGTCTGCCAAGTTGTCTTTGATTTGATTCTTGAGTTAAAACAATTTTAGAAAAACTATTTTTATTGTTTATTTTTTTATTTCCCTTACTTTTCTCATATATTTTCTTCTTATGACACCTATTGGCAATTAGCCCATTTTGCCACAGTTTTACAATTGAAGTATTTTTTTCAAGGGATTTTTCACCCCTATATTTTTATTAAACTTCTTTAAGTTCATATTTTTCCTTAACCATTAATACTTCAATTTTGGAATCACCTATGGGAAAAAATTTGTCTTAAAAGCCAAAAGTGATTCATTTTTCTAAGGGCGTGTACTTTTTCACTTAAATTTAAATAAATTAATTAAGTTAAGTTAAGTTAAATACATTAATTATTATTTTTATTGATGGTGTATTATTTTTATAGTGGTGGGTTGTTGTGGATTTGGAAGTGTTGCTGTAATGGTGGTGGTGGTGGTGTGGTGGTGATGTGGTAATGGTGGTGGTAGTGTTGTGGTAATGGTTGTGGTAGTGGTGGGTTGTTGTCGTATTGTAGTGGTGTGGTGTTTATGTGGTGGTGAGTTGTTGTTGTGTTGTGGTAGTATTTTTGTGGTGGTGGGTTGTTGTAGTGGTGGTAATATTGTGGTTTTGATGTTAAAGTAGTGGAGTGGTGGGTTGTGGAGTGGTGTTTTGGTGGTGGTGTGAATGTGTTGTGGTGGTGTGGTGATGGTGTGGTATTGAGGTGGTAGTGGTGTGGTGGTGTGGATGTGTTGTTGTGGAGGTGGTGGTATGGTATTCTGGTGGTGGTAGATTTTTATCGTGGTGGTAGAGTTTTTGTGGTAGTGGGTTGTTGTGGTGTTGTGTGAATGTGTTTTGTTGTGGTTGTGTGGTGGTGGTAATATTTTTGTGGAGGTTGTGTGGATGTGTTGTTGTGGGGGTGGTGGTGAAAATGTGGTTGTGTGGTGGTTGGGATGTTAAAGTAGTGGGGTAGTGGCGGTGGTAGTGGTAGTGAAGTGGTGGTGTTGTTGTGTTAATGGGTTGTTGTTGTATTGTTATTTTTGTGATAGTGGGTTGTTGTTGTGTTGTGATGGTGGTAGTGTTTTTTGTGGTGGTGGGTTGTTGTGCTAGTGGTAGTGGTGATATTGTGATTGTGATGTTAATGTAGTGGGGTGGTAGTGTTAGTGGAGTGGTGGCATGTATGTGTTGTGGTGGTGGTGGTGTGGTGTTGTGGTGATGAATAGTAACTTAAATATTTAAGTTAAGTTAAGTATTTAAGTAGATAATTTAAGTTCAAAAGAACAGACCTTAAGTAATGACTTCAATGATCTTATTTATAGTTAGATCATCTCTTCCATATTGCATGACATCATTAAGGGTGTTCAATTGAGAGGGTCATACATTTAAAAAAATGACAACTTGGTGAGTTTGTTCAAATTATCATCACAATTTTTTAATTCTTGATTCATCTTTAAGATAATATCCAAGTTCTATTGAAGACTATGATACATCCATTTTAAAAGTGAACAGCTTGTACAATAAAGAAATTCCATTTTGCAGAGATCTAGAGAGAAAAATAGCTTCTAGTACACACTTAGTTTTTAGGGGTTGTGTGACTTACCATCTGCCTTGCTACATCATCTGATAGCCGTATCATTATGTCTAATGTGATATCTCATGCATGTCTTCTTAGCATCAATTGTTATTTTAACAGGCCACTCTTCTGTAACAGCTTTGTAGCATTTTTCTTTTATCATCCAGCCTTCTTCTTGACTTTCCACAAAGTAAATTTGAGGAGCACAAATGGCTTAATCCTCACATCATCTGCCATCAAGTTCCTTTCAATAATAGACAATAAAGAAGTAAGTAGTCTCTCAGGAACTTGGTGGAAACTGGATGCCAAAAACAACCCAAGATGTTAAGTTCTATATTCACAACAACCACGATATGGCGTCAAGAATTGAATCCAACACGAACGCAAACTGAATTCAATCCAAGAAGTGTTAGTGAGCATGTAACGGGCTCTGATACCAATTTTATAAATCAAACTAAAAAATTACAATTCTAATTTAGATGTCTAGTTCTTTAAGATTATTTTAACTCAAGAATCCAACCAAAGACAACTCAACAAACAACAAGAGAACACAACGAATTGTTCCCTATGTATGTGGAGCCTCGAATCAAGCTTCTAAGCAAGAAACTAATTCAATGTCCTCGTATATTTAAGCAACAAGTATTTAGTTATATGCAATCTGAGTTAAATACTGAACAATGACATTCCCATAATGGGAGGAAGGAATTATTTTTTTTCTCTTATTGATCATTACTCTAGGAATATATGAATTTCCTTACTAAAAATAAAGGATGAAGCTTTTGACAGTTTCAAGGCCTGCAAATTATCCGTAGAAAGCCAAACTGACTAGAAAAAAAATGTTTGAAAACAAATAATGGATTGGAATAATACTGTTGTCCTTGAGACTCTTCAGCAGAATGATACTCCAAAGATTAAATAGAACTTTCCTTGAAATGGCTAGATGCCTTCTAGTAAGTTTTGGGTGTAGGGCATCCTTGTGGGGAGATGCGATGATGTTTGTTGCCTATTTAATAAATAGACCTCCCTCATCATTTATAAACTTCAAGACTTCCCAACAATTATGGACTGAAAAATTTCAAAAACTAGTCACTTAAGACGTTTTGGTTGTACAACTAACTTAAAATGTATTTTTCTTGGTTATCCTAACAGTGTTAAGGAATATAAATTATTAGTGACTCAACTTGAAGGTTATAAAGCGATAATTTTCAGATCGGTCATTTTGAATGAAGAGGATTTTAATTTTAACAACTAGCTAACCACTTCTGCAGAACCTGTAGAAAGTGAAGGCATGCCTGAAGCTGTACCTCAAGTGTATTTTGCAAGGGTCATGAGAAAATACCAGTGGAAGAGAATTTTGATGTTGGCTATCCAAGTGAGTCTCAGATGGAAAGCACCTCAGGCAATGTGCAAACTCGCCAATTAGGTGAGGGAGAGGTAAGTGTTCCAAATTAAACCAACCAAGAATATTCTTACCCAATTGAGGGCGTTGATATGGATCATATTTTTTGACCCAATTGAGGGCATGATACTGATCATGTTTTTTAACCCAGATGAGGGCATTGATATTGAGAATGTTATGACAAGTTATGAAGTTGGTGATGTTCCTATAATTGATGATGCTAATGTTTATCTTATTATTAACTATTTAGAGATAGGGCACCTAGGTAGAATTTCTAATAAAAGGTTGAGTGATCTGAATTTGCTTGAAAACTGTTCTGGCATTGTTGAGTTTCCTCTACCCTTGCAAATTATGAGCAAGCGGTTAAAGGTAAATTTGGAAACGAATTGTTAAAAACTATGCATGAAGAAATTCAATCTATGAGGAAAAATGGAACTTGGAAAGTAGTTCCCAAACTTGAAAATTATTTGATTAATGATATCAAATGGATTGATAAAATTAAGTTGGGTAATATAATCCCATCGACCCGCCTAGATTTAAATCTAGGTTAGTTGCCAAAGGATTTATTCAAAACGAGGAAGCAGATAATAAAATCTTTGCTCTAACAGTTAAATATAAAACTTTGAGACATTTAATATCTATGATTGATATTTATGATTAGGAAATAGAACAAATGATTGTTAATACTGGATTTCTCCATTGTCACTTACATGAAAAAATTCATAGAAATAACCTAAGGGTTTCAGAAATAAAACCACTTTGAATCTGTGTACTTGCTTAAAAATTATGGACTTAAGAAATCACCATCAAATAAAAAATTTAACTCATGTATGTCGTTATTAGGTTCCACTAGAAGTAAATATGATACTTGTTCTTTAAACGAATAAACAAAAGGCATCCACGGTTTGTTATTGTATGTTGACGATATACTTTTGATCAGTGTTACTAGTCTTTAGTTGAGTTTGTCAAAAATAGCTTCATTTTTATTTGAAAGATTTAGGCCGCGAAATTTTTGAAGAGTAAAAAGTATTAGGAATAGAAGATCAAGAAAAATTTACTTACACTATATAAGCAAGGTTCTAGACAAATTCTCATTAAAAATGCCAAGCAGCTGATATACTTTTAGTAGGTTATTTGGAAATTTCTAAACAACATTGCCATACTACTGAATATATATGAGAAAAGAAAAAACCAAGATATACCTTACGATGTAGCTATAGGTTCTAAGATGTAATGCTATGTACAAGACCTGACCTTGCTTTTGCAGTCACGTCTTAAGTAGGTTTATGTGTAATTCAGGTGAGAAACACTGAATGAGCATGAAATATCTTTTGAGGTATTTGTCTGGCACTGAAAACTTAGAGCAAGCATATGCAGATTATCATATAAAACATGACATTGTATGGTATGTAGATTCTGATTATGCTAGTATCAAGGACAACAGAAAATTCATAACTGTATTTTCATAACATGGGCTGGAAACTTTATTTCTTGAAAATCACAGTTCATTATAGCCTTGTCATCTACTAGAATATATTGTTGCAACAAAGGACTTAAAAAAAAGAAATCTGATTACATGTTATGCTGCAAGAAATTAATGATGAGCATAAGATTCTTGTTGAACATGGATAGTCAAATTGCCCATTACTTATGTAAAGAGCTTGTCTACATGAAAGAATAGAGCAAATTGATGTTAAGTTTCATTTTACAAAAAATAAAGTGGAATCAAAAACAATAGTGGTTAAGAAAATTCCTGGAGAAACAAATGTTGTTGACTTTGTTACAGAAATTATTCCCACTTATAAATTTGTGTTTTGCAGACATGCCACTTCACATTGATGAAGTTAATTGAATTATGAGTGAGCCTCTGATGGTTCAACTTAAGTTTTTTCACCTAGGCAAGAGTGATAAAGGTTAGGATAAACTAGGATTAGGAGAGCATTTGCAAAGATCATTTAAACCTGATTTGTTCGATAAGCTCAAAACTATGGTTAAGATCCTGTTTTGTGTATTGTTGTGATCATTTGTTTGGCCCGAAGTTGAGCAAGAAAATGAAGTTGCAGGTATTTTGCTGGTTAAGGTTATCAACATGTTGCGTTTTGGCCAGTTGTGACAAAAACGATAGCGTTTTCCCAAGGCGCTAGAAGAAGTTTAAGTTGGGATTCAGGGTCTATTCTTTTGATCTTTAAGTCAGTTACTTAATTTAACTTAAGTTTACTTAACTTAATTTAATTTAAATACTTAACTTAAGTACTTAAATTACTATTCCACAACCCACCACCACCACAACCCCACCATCATCACAACAACCCACCACCACCATCACTTCTCCAAAAATCATTCTTATTTTAGTGTGGTTAAAACTCAACGTTTTATCCTAAAAAGGAAAATGCTCCGGCCGCCAAAACACAATGCCAAGCGCAGTGTTGTGATTAACTTCTTCCATTCAATATGCTACGTTTCATCTAGGTAATAACCACTTCAGGCGCCAAGACGAGACGACACCATTTCAGGCCTTGTTCTTTTGCACTTAAATTTTAAGTATTTAAGTTAAATTAAGATCTCTTAAGTTAAATTAAGTACATTAATTATTATTTTATTGCTGATGGGTTGTTGTGATTTTAGAAGTGTTGTAGTAATAGCGGTAGATTGTTGTGAGTACACAGAATTGGGATTTCGGGTCTGTTTTTTTAGAGCTGAATTTATACTTAACTTTATTTAATTTAACTGAACTTAACATAACTTAACTGAATTTCATTTAATTGAACTTAACTTAACTTAAGTACTTTTACAAACATATTTTTAACCTTAAGTATCTGGGAATTAGACAAGTATATGGTGGTGGTGGTGGTGTGATTGGGGTGGTGGGTTTACTTTTTAAAAACATGTTCACTTTCAGTACTTTAATTGAACTTAACTTAACTGAATTTAACTTATAACATATGTACTGAAAATTTAAATTCTAAAGAAGAGGGCCTTCCTTCTACTTCAGTCTAAATTTGGTGTTACAAGATTGCAAGAAAGAAGTTCCGGTGCTTTGAAGCACAAACTGAAGCCATACTTAGTCAAATAGAATAGAAGGGGCTGGTACGAAGGCGTGGCAGATACAAGGTTAATTGGCTAATCAACTATGGTTCTCAGCTGTGTTACCCCTGATTGTTCCTCCTTCTATTAATCTTGTAGTTGCTAAGATTGCATATAACTCACCACTTGTCCCTTGGATTAAACTGATAGGCAATATCAGATTCTTGATTGGGTTGAGCCTCCCTGACACATACCGCTTTGTTTGAATTGGGTAAATAATTCTCTTGTAGTTATTTTTGGATAAAATAAAAAACTATCTCAAGGAATTGGACATAAAAACTGCGATTGTATAGTATGATTTATCAGGTCGCAACTTGGACACACTATATTTAAACGGTGGTAAATAGCATTTAAATTGAAGTTTTGTTGTGTAAAATTGATACATACAAAAACTAAAAGACGATGTTAGCAGTAAATCCTTTTATTTTGGGGTTTAGGGTTTGGGACTTTAGATTGTCAACGACTAATAATGAAGCAGTTTCCCAACCTCTTCCATTCAAATTCTCGTGAGTTTAATGTTTAGATTGAACTTATGACAATTAATGGTACAAGATCTGAAGGCACAGGATAAATGGCGGAGTTACAAAGAGACCTCTAATCCACTGGTTAATTAACTTGGCAGCTTCCTCTAAACCCAAATGAGTTAGGGTTTTATTGAATGAAACAGTGGGCAAACCATAAACATCAGCCACTTAACAACTAGTGGTAATCAGGTGCTATTTTCCTAACAATCATTAGCAGTGTCACTTTCTTTACAGCTGCACAAAAAATAATGTTATCTCCGCCATAATGACTTTGAAATTTTGACATGAGCTTAATCATTCAGGTAGACTATGATGAATATCTATCTTAAAACCTAAACCTAAATCTCAACGAAAACGAACTGACATTGGAGTATAACACAAGAAATTGATAGAGGATGAATATTCAAAACCCTAAACCTAACTCCCTCAACTCAATGAAAACAAATTAAATGAGCTGTGCTTTCAACATTAATTATGGTCTTCCTAAGTTGTCCCATTAGGTGGGATTTACACCAAACAGAAACCTAACTATAAGCCAAGGCAAGCAAAGCTTGTCCATCACATGAATGCATTTTCTTGGTTCACAAGTAATTATAAGTGGAGATCTAGCATTTATAGCTCCCCAACTGCATCCGTTTGAAAAGCCAGTACTTACGTCTCCACTTTTGAATAATTGATCTAATGCGTGGTTTGTGTGGCTACTGGTGGTATCCATAGTAGTGTGAGCTGAGCTAATCATGGTTTGTCTTGATTTAAGTCGAGACCAAACAAAACACTTTCCTAGAGAGATGAATGAGTAATATGTTAGGAAATAGATATAACCCTACGATAAAAAATAATGAAAAAATTGATACACGAATTATAGTGGTTCTCTCGCAAGGTGGTAGGTGCGTCCAATTGCCGCTTGCAGGCTTTAATCCACTATAGTCTCCCAATCGTGGAAGATCGTTACACCCTCAGAACTTCCTCACGCACTCACTCTTTCTTTTCGATAATTTATGGTGACGGCAACAAGCCGTATAAAGAAGAGAAACCTAAGGTTTAGAGCTGATTCATTACGACCAGTATGACCGCCGTTGGTTCAAGGATCACGTACTAGTCGTATCGCCCGTATCAGTATGACCAGTACGAGTGGTACGATCCCCGCTACTTATATGCAAATTTTGCACAGGGGGTGCTGCCCTCTGCGATCCTCGGAGTGGGGTTTATCACCCCTTACACCCCCCGTCGACCTGTGCTCAGGCCGATCAGCTTGACTGCTCTGCGTCGGGTCTCAGTAGCGTTTCTGTGTAAATTAGGCTTCACACTCAACATAATGAATGGTGGCTTGGTTGGTTAGGAAGCTCTGATATGATTGATGATATGTCATTAACCGACTATTTCAAGTATTTGAGATACATGAGAAATTAGCCAAATCAGAATTGTTAGATTATTATGATTAATCTAATTGTGACCGAACGTGTCATTTAGATAATTGTATGTGCTATCATTGTGATAAACTTGAATAACGTGATCTAATCTTTTTGGAAGCTTATCAGATATAATTTTAGCAGTGGAATATATTGTATAGATATCTAGAGATAATTATGGTATTATTTGAGAGACGGAATCCATGATTATCTTCTCGTGTAGAAGATATAAATATGGGGTTATGGTCCGCGGTCTATCATATTATTCTTCAGTTTCTTACTCTCAAAGAAACTGACCCAAAAGACATACGGTTAGACTCGAAGCATCAACTCAGTTTTTGTATTGCAGGTAACTTTCGGTCAATGTAATTAGATACATTTATTTTGCAGTAATCATGAATGTTTAATTATTCTGGTATGAAATTGATCATGTTAATCGTTTCCGCTATATCATTTTGATCTAACGAGAATTTCTTTCATATTTACATGAATCAAATATGAAAAATAGTACTACTATGGATGGATTCTAAAGGCATTGCAAGAATGAGATACTAGAATGGTCCTTGGTTACAAGAATGTCCTCCACTTTGGGGAGGAAGTAAAGTATCCAATAAAACCTATCGTGCTTCATATCAAACAAAAGTCGGAAGCAACGTACCAGAAATTTCACTTTCCCAAAAACGCATGGAACCTACCTAGGAACCAACACACTTATGTTGGCTGTTTTTGGCATTTTTCTAGCTAGCTTTTTTCCAACCACTCCAAAATTGAGAAAAGAGAAACGAATTGGTTCTTCCAGATGCACCTTTCCCGACACTGCTCAGGATTTTTGGTTCTCGGCATTGGGAGGTTTCAGAAGGAAAGAATGGAATCGAGACTCCTTCCAAATACAACCAAACCACCGTACCAACGTACGACACGTGTCGAGGCCACATAAACACATTATGCAGGTGGTACACAGTTGTACTCAACATCCAACGGACACGCCAATCCGACACTTTGCATTTATGACATCCGTCTCTCTGTCCATTCTACAAATTTGACATTTCTCTTCTGTCATTTTTGGTTAGGAAATTATTTCATAAAAGAAATTTATATTCATATTTAGAATAATAACTAGTAACACCTTATTTTGAATCAACTATTTGTGTGTATGAGGTTTAGATGAATGTGATTTTAGAACCTATTGGACATGTATGTGAGAGAGAGAGAGAGAGAGAGAGGCTGCATGTGATAATAACAGAGAGGGAGATGGACCAATCAACCTACGCCATTGCTAAATATATCAGCTGCTGACCTGTCAACTTTTGTCATTCTTGTATTGCAAGTTTCCTCAATTTGCCCACTCACTTCGTTCTCTTTTCATAATTTTTTTCTTCTATATTCTTACAATAGAATATCAATTTCACACTACTTTAAAAACTATCTAGAATATCAATTTTTATTATATTATATATTCTACTTCAAACTCCTCCGAATTAGTGCAACATAATATAATCAAGTCAAAATAAGTAAAAACTATTTTTAATTTATTTAGGGTAAATCAGTTAATGTAATTTTACTATGAATTTATAAAAACTAAAACATTTTGTAATTATAAGATACCATACTTATTAAGAGTTAAATTTCCTGAATATGACGCATTACATTGCTAAAATCATATATTAAATTAAATCTTTACTTTATGTACATTTATTATCAATCCCTGTGCATACTTATTACAAGTAAATGACAAACAAAAATAAATGTTTTTTTAGTTTCTTAAGAACAATTTTAAATGCCTCTATATGCTAGAAATCAGGTGTTATGAAACATGACCGAGTTTCAAAAATATATATGCATGAAAGATCGGTGAGGCACAATAAATGGAAGATAATAAGCGATTTAGAATGCTCATTGGAAGAATCAAGACAAACTTTTTTTCTATTCAACATCCAACAACCAATTAATCACATGAATGTTAGTGCAGAAGCTTATTTGATTGAATTGTCAGTCGAAAACCTGATAAATTTTCCAATATGTAAACTTTTGAACGTTTTATATTCTGAAATTATAATATGATATATTTTTTATTTATAAAATTTTAATATCAAAATTACAATATTTTGATATAGATGTATCTACTTAGCTGAATCTTATAGATGAATATTTCTTGTATACAAATTTAAATAATGAATAAAAAACAGAGTTAAAAGGGAAACGAGTTCGGTTGTTATTGAATTTCTGCAAATGTTGAGAACTTTGATATATATAAACAACAATAAAATCAATGAAATATGAAAACACTACCAAAATTCCACCACCATGATCGACCCGAGTTCTTCATCATCAAATTCCATAAACGACGCCGTAATGTTCACCAAATGATTCAGTCTGATCAAACCGGAGAATTCTCTGAAGAACCCAAGACCTCGGCAGGCTCGATCTTGGCCCGACAAAGCGGACACTCCCCGCTCCGCATCAGCCACATCTCGGCGCACTCTTTATGGAACCCATGGTTGCATCCGGGAACCATGGTGGCCGCGTCCCCGTCGGAGATTTCGTCCAAACACACTGCGCAATCGGTGCCCAGGATCAGATCCTTGCCGGTCACCGTCGGTAGCTTCCGGAGATCCGACTCCGACAGGCCTTTCTTCATCTGGGGCTTGACGGAGTTGGTGAGCACGTTAATTTCTCTGCGGGCGACGTACCAGAGGATGAAGAGGTAGATTATGAAGACGGCGCTCATGCCGACGCAGGGGAGGAAGAGAGCGAGAATCACTGTTAGCATCATGTTGGGGAGACGAGTGTTGAAAAATGGGGTTGCGATAAATGGTGTAAAGATTGAAACTTTGATCCACAGAGAGAGATCAATCTAAGGGAGGTTGCTGGTGAATGAGGTTGGGGTTGTAATGGGGGCGAGTGATGTAAGCCATGGCTGAGCTTCTGTTTCCGAGAAGGAGTTAGTTGGTTTGATTGAATTGAATTGAATCAGTGAGCAGAAGAGGGGATTCTGAGAGTGGGAAGGAGAAGAAAGGAAGGAAGGTAATGGAGGTAATTTGGTGGCGAAGGGGAAGAAGTGAGGAAGATTTGTTTTTATAGAGTTTAGGGTTTGATTGAATTGAATTGGTGAGTGCAGTTGTGGAAAGTGCGATATGTGGTGTAGGGCTGATGGTATTTTAGGGAGTGGAATCGAGAGAGATGTTTTGGGCATGAAGGGAAAGTAAAATACAACTGGCGGTCTGAGTAGTGATGTTGTAACTTGTGCCTGAGCTGTGTTTTTGGGTTTGAAATTTGAATTGGGAAACTCATTCCAGTGACTTTTTTTCTCTCAACTCTTATTGTCATATGCTGATTTATATAAAACAAATGAGAGTGTATTTTGCAGGCTTGTCTGCCTCCAACTCGAATCATTCCGTACCATCAATTTTTCAACTGTACTAACATCTACAAGAACTCAGCAGTGCTCTCTGAAAAACAACCCATCTGGTTAGTATACTTGATGATGCGATCTTGGCTGGATTTCAAATCCCAGTAAACTACCATTTCTCTGTTGCTCGAAGATAGGTACGCGTCTAGGAATGGGGAGAGCCATCAACAAACAACAACAATGTGTCCTGCGACCATTGTGGTGTTTGTAAAGGTATAAATCGTCTCATTGACATTAAATTTTCAACCATGTTTTTTTCCATTTCATCTTAAATGAGACTAGGAAATAGTTGCTGATGTTCCGCTTCAATAATACATCATTTGGATGCCTGACAGAATTCCACTTTCGGTAAGAAGAGCATCGTTTGTATGAAAAAATGATTTAATCCGTGTTTAAGAAATCGATCGGTCTATTTTTAGAATTCAATCCGATTTTATCCAAATCGATTGATACATCAATTATCCAATTATAGACCGTTTAATTCAAGAAATCAGCAGCCCAATATTATGCGAGTTGGATCAGTATTTAAGAGACGTTTGGATTTTATATGGTGGTTCAATGTCCTGCATCAACACTTGCTATGACATGAGATTTTTCTTTCAAAATTATTTAAAAGTTAGATCAAGGGTTGGTTCCTTTAGAAAGAAAATCTGCTTTTTTTCATATTTGCCACAATTTTAAATATATCAGTCATAAGATTTTGAAAAATATAATACATTTGTCATCTTTTTTTATAAAATTAGGGTTTGATTTGTATTTTTGATCAAACCGTCACTCTATTTAGCGATTAAATGAATTTGATCGATAAGGCAAATCAACATCTACATTTTATTCTAAGGGGCAAAAATAACAATCCGCTAATCAGAGTGGTGTTTTTATAGTTTTTGTTCAGAGAAAACCTATTACCTATTTTATAGAAAACCTATTACTTATTTTGAAAGATTTGTTCAAGAATGTTGACAAGAAAACGTCTATTTTTATAATACTTATCTAACGACAATTGGAAAACGGGAATGTATATTATTGTTAAAAGTCAAACCATATTAAAAATAGTCTCTCTTTCATTCTCATTTGTGATGGTGTGTTTTGTATATAAGTAACTCGAGACGACGTGAGATTTCGCTGCACTTATATGGAATATATGATACATCAACAGTATGGTATTACAGGTAATATGGGTGAATTGTGAGGGATGTGAGAGATGATTAAGTTCATGAGTGAAGGTACCCCAAGTTCACGAAAAGCCGCATGGCAGCAGAGAATGAGGGATTGGGTGGCCAATGAGAGTCTCACGGTGACAGAGTTCCGTAGTTTCAGACTCTATATAATGACGGAGAGTCGTATGACACATTTGTAAAGAAATGAGTCGTACAAAGAGTGAGTAGCAAATCATTGACCCAGGGGAGCATACACAATTTCTACTAGTGTGGGGAAGATCATTGAGTAAGATTCACTTGAATAAATTATTTATTGTCCAGTGAAGATATAATAAGTTAATTTATATTTGATTATATAATTATGATTTACAAATGTATAGTTTTGAATCAGAAGGAGACTATATTTTCATTAAGGGTGACAAAATTTCAATAATAATTATATATCGACATACTTTCACTACTTTTAAGGGTAAATGAATTTCAATAGTAATATATATCAACATAGTTTAGGGTAACAAATTTCAATATTAATAATAATATATATCAAAATTTCGTCGCATACATTACCAACGATATTTCAGCGGAAATTAACGACGAAAATTTGTCACTAAATTTGTCAAGTAGATGACTTTTTTAAATACGGACACAAATTGTTTTCAACTGCAAAAGTAAGTGACAGAAATTTAACTAGCTAGTCTGATCGACGAAAATGCTTCAAAATTACAGACATAAATTTCACCACATATTTTTTGACGAAAATACGCTGGAATTTACGATCAAATTTTTGATAAAAAACTAGCTCATATATTTTGAATTTAGTCCCATTGATGTTTTAAGACTAGTAATTTGATCGCAGTATTTCAGTAAAAAACCCGACGCATAAAATTTGTCTAAGGCCGTGTTCTTTTGCACTTCAATTTTAAGTACTTAAGTTAAGTTAAGTAGTTAAGTATTTAAATTATTATTCATCACCACAGCACCACGACAACACTATCTTAACATCACAATCACAATATCACCACCACCACAACAACCCACCAACAAAAAAAATAATACTACCATCACAGCACGACAACAAACCACCACTACAAAAACACCACACCACCACAACACCACTACTGCACTACAACCACCACCATCACCACCCACTACCTTAACATCACAACCACCACACAACCACATTATCACCACCACCATCATAACAACATCCACCACCATAACAACATCCACCACCACCACAACAATTCACCACAATTCAACAACAACCCACCACCCCCACAACAACACCACTCCACTACCACCACCACCCCACTACCTCAACATCACAACCATCACACAATCACATTATCATCACCACCACCAACACCCTGTAACAACACATTTACCACCACCATCACAAAAACCCCACCACCACCACAATCCAACAACAACCCATCACCCCCACAACAACACACCACCACAACCCACCAACACAACATCACCACTCCACATAAGGTAGTGGGTGGTGGTGGTAGTGGAGTGGTGGTGGATTATTGTTGTGGTGGTGATGTAGTATTTTTGTGGTGGTGGGTTGTTGTCGTGCTGTGGTGGTAGTATTTTTGTTGTGGTGGTGTTGGTGATATTGTGATTGTGATGTTAAGGTAGTGTGGTGGTGGTGATTGTAGAGTCAGTGGTGGATTCAGAGATTCGAACCAGGGGGTCGCAAATTTTTTTTTTTATGGATATATTAATATTTAATTAAAAATAATTTTTTTTGTAAATGGAATCGCCACTGAGTGGAGTGGAGTGGTGTTGTTGTTAGTGGTAGTGGTGTGAATGGATTGTGGTGGTGGTGGTTTGGTGATGATGTTAGTGTGGTGATGAATAATAATTTAAGTACTTAAGTTAAATTAAATAAAATTAAATTAAGTTAAGTATTTAAGTAAATAACTTAAGATCAAAAAAACAGACCCTAAATTTACTAACGAGCAAGCGAATCCGTTCTTAAATCAGAAATCTTGGATTCTCCGGCTGAGAATAGTGTGGTGCGTTGGACGGGAGGTAGCTGGGCAGTGTTGTGGCGAAGGCTTAGGAACATTCCAAGAGCTTTTCCAGCTAGAGAGAGTTGAGGATTTACTGGTTTTTACTGTTTGTAAATTTCCTATTCTTCTCAAATATATAAATAATATTGTTTATTATAATTTGTGAATTTCATTAATAATTGAAATTGAAATTTTAATCAATCAATTAGTGTGAACTAAAAATAAATTAGTATGTACATAGTGTTTCCTTCATAACATAAATTTGTACGGTTTTAGGACGACAATATGATGCATAATAATTCGACCGCGAGAAAGTTACTGTTTGTGACGAAAGACATTGGGTGGTGATAAAAAATTTATAAATTTGTAGGTTGGGTTGAGGAGGATATAGTTAGAGAAAGAGTGGAGAAGAGATGATTTCATGTTCATGCTCCTGGTTATGGTGTCTTATGCAATATGAATGAATGTATTGATGCCTCACTCTGCTCTACCCATATTTCTACTGCTAAAGATTAATGTATGATTGCCCAAATGCAGCGACCCATGTGTGTCTTCTTCCTCTGCAGCTTCATGCGAATCGGTTCCTTCCGCCGTGTCGGTGCACTGTTGTAAATACCAGCGGCCTATTACAGCTCTGCATGTGCATCTTATGACAACTTCATGGAACCTGTGACTGCAACTCTTTCTTTACTAAACAAATATCCTCCTCTCTTTTTCTCCGCAAATCTTCCTTTTCTCTTATCTGCACGATTGACCCCAGATGCATTATTTTCCCTTTTTTATATATCAAGCCTTCCCTAGCTAGCTAGAGTAGAGACTCATGAGTTCCGGCATAAATTAATGAGTTATAGAGCATTAGAGTTACAGCTTAATTCCCTGGAAACATATCAAGAAGGAAGCTGCTGATAAAAGATGCAAGAACAGAACATTGCGAGTGATGGGTGGCTCTTCATAATTTTATCTAAATGACTGTAAAATTCTTATTGAAGAAGAAGATGAAAGAGGGCATGTGAGCTGTGAATGCAAGCAAATAACACCCAGCAGAACGTGGGAATAATTGAATGATGCCAACCAACCAACTCATCCAGAGATAATGAAACTAAAATCTCCCAAGAAAGAAACAAAGAAAGCTGCTCTTAATTTACAAGGAGCTCACATGTGACTCTCTGCTATCTGTCTCTCATATTTAACCCACCCAACCATTCCTCAGCCTCACCTATTTAACCCACCCAACTACTCATGCTCACAACCCCAGCCACCGTCTCTCTTCCCTAGTCTTGTAAAATGGGAAGATATTTCGAGCTGCCATTGGTAATCTTTATTGGACTACTGATGGCAGGTTGCAATGTCAGTGCTTTTGCTCCTTCTGGTTGGATTAAGGCTCATGCCACTTTCTATGGGGGAAGTGATGCATCTGGAACAATGGGTACCTTACCTAATCTTTTCCTTACTCGAGTTTCTACACTTATTAATTAGTTTCATGTAGCTGTCATAGATCTGAAAGAAAAATAATGATGTCCATGGATGTTATATTTGCGCAGGTGGGGCTTGTGGGTATGGGAATTTATACTCAACTGGGTATGGAACAAGGACAGCAGCTCTGAGCACGGCGCTCTTCAACGATGGAGCTTCGTGTGGGCAATGTTATAAGATTATATGCGACCACCAAGCGGATTCAAGATGGTGTATCAAGGGAGTTTCAGTCACCATTACAGCAACAAACTTTTGTCCACCAAACTTTGCCCAAGCTAATGACAATGGCGGGTGGTGCAACCCACCTCTCCAACATTTTGATATGGCTCAACCAGCTTGGGAGAAGATCGGTATCTACAGAGGAGGCATTGTCCCCGTCATGTATCGGAGGTATAATGCATCCTAGCTAGGAAGATGTCAGATATAAATTACTTAACATGTGGCTTAATTGTGCTTTGCAGGGTTCCGTGTAAAAAGCACGGTGGAGTGAGGTTCACAATCAACGGAAGGGACTACTTTGAGCTTGTGCTGATAACGAATGTGGCCGGAAGCGGATCTATTCAGTCTGTCTCAGTCAAAGGCTCCAGATCAAACTGGATGCCAATGTCCAGGAACTGGGGTGTCAACTGGCAGTCAAATGCCTATCTTAACGGCCAGTCCCTCTCATTTCAAGTCGCAACTACAGATGGAGAAACTAGAGTTTTCCCTGATGCGATTCCATCAGGTTGGAGTTTTGGGCAGACCTTTTCTACCCATCTTCAATTCTAGCCTCTTTAAAAATCTTACAGCTTTTAGAGGCGTGCTTAGGTGTTTTCACATATTCAAAGCAGCCCGCGACATCATGTTCCGCTATTGAGGTCATGAATTCGCTAGGGATAAACCCTAAACTTATTTAAATTAAGCTTACATAAGCAAAATGCTTCCATGGGGCTTCAGTTCAGATCTATTGTTTCAGATGAATAAGAAATGCGGCCAACTGTATTATCATCTTAGTAGCTGCATCTATGCATTTTACACATCATCCATGCGAGCAAGCAAATAAAAATACTGATAGAGATTTGAAGAGCATGCTGGAATTTCCATGTTGATAATATTAATGAATCATTTACAAAAAAAGAATATATGAAATTGTCTAACCTCAGGTCTGCACATGGGCAGAGAGCCACAAACCATCAAAGAATGATATAATGCTAGATCATACCAAAATTGATCTGAGTTTTCTCTACTCCGAAAACTTCCATCTGATCTGGGTATCATCTTAAGAACATTTATTTGTACAAGCACCTCTCCTATACTTGCACTGTGGGGGTCAATATCTCCTGCATAACCAGTCTCCGCGACCTGTTAATGGTCACAAAACACAGGTAGATACGTTCTTCAAGCTCCTCCAGTTGCTCCATGAAAAGGCGGTTATGTGCATGAAACTCCTTCACAACTTCATCCATCACTTCTCTTTTACCATTCCTGACGCAAACACTGGCAATGGATTTTCCATGTTCTACCTCGTCGTGCAGTCTCCTGACTAATCTGCTCATTGTGTCCAGATCATTTATCAAGATGTACAGTCCTTTCGCCGCCACATCAAGCTGCCCATCTAGTTTCTTGACTGAATTTGTGTCCATGCCTTTCCATATGTTACCCTTCAACTTTTTCTTGAACAAGCTCAAAGAACCGATAAAAAGCCCTGGAGCTGCCACAAGTCCGACCATACTGTGCACCACAACGACAAGCAGCGCGATGGTGAGTGCACCATACCCTATAACCAGACAATATCTTCCAAATTTCTTGAAGCATTTCGTCAGCTTGGCTCTCCTCTTTATCTTCATGCGCGTACATGTCAATTTGTCAAGCAAGACCTTGTGGTTCTTATGAATATTTTGGTACTGAGAATTGTTGATCACTGAGAGCGGATTCTTAAGCAGAACAAACCTCCCAAGCTCTCGCAAAATGAGAGCACACCAACGACTATCATCACCGGCATCTGCGCCACAACTGCCCAATCTTTTACCGAGTTTGATCACCTTCTTAATAACCCGGTAACTGGCACGAGTTTGATGTATGCTTTGGAGGAGCGACTCGCATAAATCACAAGCTTCAGAGCTAGCCTTAAAGTAGTCTATTAGAAGATGGTTCACGTTATTACTGGCTCCAATTTCTGCTAGAATCTCTGGTTGAGGCTCCAGCAAATACTCGGAAAAATGGGTGTAAAGGTGAAGAGAGGATGATGTAGAAACCAATGAGGAGGAAGGCGACGTGAACCTGTCATTGACATTTATTCTGCTTAGCTGTCCTTGAACTTTGGTGCACATATCAATGTAAGATTTGGTTCTAAAAGCTTCCTTATACTCCTCATTTACACTAAACTTGCGACACAAGCCACCGGATGCCTTAGGCTCACCGCGAGGGGCTCCACCTGAGGTTGAAGCAACAAAATCAAAACTTTCTTTAAAAATCCCCATCAAGGAATCAAGGGCACTCAGTAAAAACAGCCAAAATCAATCCAAGCAGAAAATATTCCACACAGTAATTTCATCAAACAGCATGCATACACTCAACGAACCGCAAATCCACAAATCTGAAAACCCAATAAGAACCTCAAACATAAATTCAAAAGACCAGAAACCCAGTTCAGAAATGAGATCAAGGTAATAATTGAAATTACAGTACGCACCAGTTGGAGAAGAAGAAAGCTTCTTAGGCCAAAAAAGCTTCATTCCTTCAAAGAAGCCTCAGCTGAAATGCAACCCAAAAATAGAGAAACTGGAGGAGAGATGTAAGAAGAATTGTAATAAAACAAAAGGAAGCAGCAAACAGCAGCGGCGTATATATATAGACACGCAAGAAGAAGACAAAGGATTCTGTTAATGGCTTGGGAGACACGACACCGTGTCCGACACGGATTGTTTGATTTGGGGTAATGGTCAACCGAGTTCAACGGTATTTTTTTTGGCTTTGATGATGAGTAAGCTGAAGATGGTTGCTGAGACGCCATGATTGGTGACTGGCTGTGCAATTGCTTTCCCGGAGAATGTTTCAGTGTTTTGACGGGGAAGGGAAGTGAGGAGGTGGTGATAGAGAATGATTAGTGAGATTGTTGTGTGTCGATTTCGATTGCGGGAGGGAGTGAATGATTGAAAAGTAGGAGGAAAAGGAAGTTTTTGTGGCTCTAAAAGGAAACGTTGCTTTTCTGAACATTTTGTGGGACACGTTTCTTTTTGGCAATTGCAAGGCTACTTACTCAAAGTTGTTTGGTGAAAAGGTTTGCTTTGTTCCTTCCGGTGGTTCCGTTTTGGTTGCAATGGGAAATTTTAGCATTTTTTTATAAGCCAATTTAGACTTAAATCTTAAATTAATTATAAAATAATTTATGTTAGGTGCTGAGATGATTTAAACTTGAAAAACTAAAAATTATTTAGCACCTGCCAGCAGCTGCTAAAACAGCTGTGGCAGCTGCCGGTGCATATGCCCTTAACGTCTAGAAGTCAAATATAGCAATAGACTTCGAATAAAGATTGGTTGCAACCCAATAAAATGCAATGATGACCGGATATAACTACTCTTAATTAATGAGAAGCAGCTACTAAACTCAGAAACCATGATTTGACAGGGAGACCTTGTAAAAACCGAAGACTCAGCTAGAGACCTGAATCCAAGCCTCAGAGTAGGAGACGCCGGATAAAGATCTTGTTGGATCATTAGGTTAGCTTAAGTTTAACTTGGGTTCACTGTGGAAGTGTCCCCAAGTACAGTTTGCACATCGGATAAATAATGTAATGCAGAAAGGTAAAGTAAGGGACTTGTACACAACAATTTATAGTGGAAACTCTAGTACAACCAATACTCAGAGAAAAACCACTACCTTTCAGATTTCACTGAAAGGATTTGAGAAGCAGTCTTTTATTGCAATGTACCAAAATACTTTTCACAAAAGACTAGACAAGTTGAATAACACCCGAATCTCTAATTCGCCCTAGACCCACCTTCTATCTTCTTTGAATCAACCGGACTGACCTGCAGACGCTTCTCCTTTGCGTTATTCAACAGCTCACTGGACTGGTCTATCGGACTCTTCCTCAGACGCAGCAACGTGCAGCAGCTCGAAAAACACAGATCGACCTCACCAAAATTCTGAACTCTCTTATGTTGACCCGCAACTTGATTTGAGACTTTGAAGCTCTATTTATAGTGCTAGGATTTCCATCTTTATCTTGTATCAAATCTTCTTGCTTCCTAATTAAGAAACCAAAAAGATAATAACAAGATAATATATATTTCTAAATATTTGAATTATGGTTACGATATATCTAAAAGAATATCCTAACAATATTTCGAATATTTCATAGATTACTTAATTATCTCGTTTCTAAATATCAAAAGATATTTATCTAATCAATACAGATTTAGAAACTTAATAATAAGAAATTCAGGAATATTCTGCTGCGCCGCGTGTGGACCCGTCCACACGCTGCTCTCTGTGGAAGGGTCCCTATCCGTCCACACAGACTTCATTCTGCGCAGTGTTCAACTCTTCCTGTCCAATTGTCCATCTGCTTAGCTTGGTGTTTGTTCCATAAACCTGCTGGGTATATGTCCCCACATGTCCCAATAATTTCCCCCTTTTTGATGGTGACAAACACCCTTCCATACGACAGGAAAGTTAGTATAGCTAAGTAGTACCACAATCATATTCTAGAGCACAACTCTAAAGAACAGCTTTACCACACTTCACCTTGACATTGGACTCGTTCCCCCCTCAGATAACTACACAAGTTACCCGGGAACTGGTTCTCCCTCAAATAATGTTTTCCTGTCTACCTTCCCCCTTTTGGCATCATCAAAAAGAAAATAGTAAAATATTTAAGCCAAATAGAGTCTAAACAGATAATCCAAAATGTCGCAGTTTATATCAAAGTTGGAATGCAGAGACAATGAACGGGTACATATATTGAAAATGCCTGCACAAAATTAACAAAGCAAAAAGGAAGGATGAAATGACAGGGATTGATATGCTAGGGTGATAATGAGAGGCTGAACAGTGGGGGGGGGGGGGGGGGGGGGGGTCACCCCAAGGAGCCTTTGGATTTCGGTCAGCGCCGTATTAGCCTGTCCTTGGCGTTCTTCCAACCGACGGAGCCTGTCCTCAGTTCTCTGTTAGTCTTCGGCCAACTTGCGAAACCCATCCTCAACCACAATCCTCAGATCAGATCATTTTTGAGCTTTGAGAGTTTGGGAAGGATGACTTACTTTTGACTTGATTGCAGATTGTGAGTTTGGGTGAGGATGGGTTCACTGTTGATTGTCTTAAATAGGGTCTGTGAACTGGTCCAGATTCTTCCACCCAAAACTCAACGGCTATATTTTTTTCTTTTTCTGCCTATCCGTCTGTTGCATCCGTCCACGCGTGTCACGCAAGCTTTGGAGCCGTTGCGGACTCGTTCATTGTGTAACGGATACAATACACGTGTCCGGTACATACCAGTCCCTTGTGCATAGCGCAAGTAGTCCATATTACTTTTGTGTATCAGTCTTTAGTGTGTGACACACGCGATCCTTATTACCGTTGTGTACCAATCCACTGATGAGCTGTTGCGTGTATCAATAGTTTATTCTTAGCTGGACACAGTACCCATTCTGTGGACGGGTCCCCTAACCGTCTCTCCACTGACCTTAGAGATTGTCATGGTTCTTTCAAGGGGTTTTGTATGATGCGGACGGGTACCCAAGTGGTTTTATGAAATGCATCACACACAATATTCATGAATGTATAATATAAAAGAGAGTACCTCATAGCTAGTAGTCCAGAGGAGTATTCAAGGGGTTCATAGGACCACTGCTTGCTATGAGTAGGCTAAGGATGGCTGTGTACCCGTTCCTTCATGTTAGGCTTGTAATGAGGGTAAGAGTATCCGGACGGGTCCTTTAGGCTAGAATGAACATGCCTTAAATAATCATGTGCAGTGCATTACCAACGGACGTTTCCCATGCATGCCATATACACACAACTTATAATGAACATAAGACATAGTGAGTTAAATTTTTAGTGTTCTATGGTTAAAATATATCATACCTTCATTTCATAGCCAGTCATCGAGGGAGGCACAGATAGTCAATTAATTTGAAAGAGAGACCATACCTAGTTCCACCCTTAGCTTCTCGAAGGGTTCATGACTCAATGCCTTAGTGAAGATGTCCGCAACCTGTTCTTCAGTTCTATAGAACTCCATGGACACCAGTCCCTTCTCTACACAATCTCTTAGGAAGTCCATTATCGATCAGAAGGGCTCTAGTCATGTTCTCCAACGTTCTATTCTTTCTTTCTACGACACCATTCTGTTGAGGAGTGCGGGGAGCTGAGAAGTTTTGAGAGATACCATTTTCCCTGTATAAAATTAGAAACTGAGGGTTTTTTAAACTCAGTTCCATGGTCAGTGCGGACTGATGCTAGGGACGTGTCCAGTAGGTTCTCCGTAGTTAATAACCATGTTTCAAATTCTGCAAACACTTCATCCTTGGATGGCAAAAAGTAAGTCCGAGTGTATCTAGAATAATCATCAACAATGACTAATACATATCTGTTACCTCCCCGGCTTTTAGTGCGGATGGGTCCGCACATATCCATGTGGATCAACTCCAGGGGTCTGGTGATGCTTACCGCTCCCTTGGATTTGAATGAGGACCTAGCTTTCTTCCCCAATGTACATGAGCTGCATATGGTATGTACGCTATCATCCACCTTTGGCATCCCTCTAACCAAGTCCTTTTTGAAGAGTGTGGACAAGAGTCGTAGATTTGCATGCCCAAATCTCTTGTGCCATAGAGCCGTCTCCTCTGTGATTGATGACAAGCAGATTTCCCCATCTGGTACAAAGGAAGGGTCCACTTTGTAGACTTTGTTCTGGCATATACCCTTCAATATCACTCTTCCTGTGCTCATACACTCAACCACACAATCATTAGCAGTAAAGGTGACTTTATATCCCTTTTGCATAATTGGGAGACGCTTAGCAAATCAAATTTCAGATTGTCCACAAGACTTACACTGTCAATTTCAACATTATCTGAAATACGTACATTTCCCAAGCCAAATATCTTACCAAATATTTTGTTACCGAAGGACACTTTTCCTCCGATATGTTGGTGAAGTGAGATGAACCAGTCCATGCTTCCTGTCATATGTCCTGAGCATGCGCTGTCTATGTACCAGGGACTGCTCCTCACTTCCTCCTGCAAAAGTAAAGTTAGTTTTTACGAACCCAGACAAGCTTGGGCTTATTGGGTTTCGAAATAGAAGCAGGAGTAGCAATAATATCAGTGATATGGGAAGGGTTGGTTAGATCAATCTTCTTCCTAGGAGTCATTCTGGGTTTGCCTCTAGGTGCACAGACTCCTCTAAGGGAAAGGGTGTTCACGGTGGACTTAGGTACAGGAGCTGATGTGTTCCTGTGGCGGGGTTCCCTGGTCCTGTTCCAGTGACCGGGCTTCTTAGTTCTGTTCAAGTGAATTGGCTCCTGTGTCCTGTTCCTGTGAACGCGTTCCTTACCCTTATTCCTGTTCTGACTTTTTCCTTTAACTCCTCATCTTTTCGATCAGTCTCTTATTCTCAGGACAAGTTGAGAGAACGTGTCCTACCTTTCCACAGTGCCAACACGCAGTGTGATCTTTCAAGCGTACATACTTGCTCTGTCCAGAGAGAATGGACCTGTTCTTTATCCTTTCTTGAAAGTTAATGGACGGTGGTTCTTTGTTGCTGGCTTGCTTCTTCCACATCTTAGGCAGGTTTGTTGTCTCTTGTGAACTGGTGTGGCTGCGCTGATGGAATAAATAACTTCCCCCCTTAAGGACAACCGGAATTGAAACGCTTTTGGTGTCCATCTCACAAGAGAGTATGGTAGAAGCAGGGGAAGTTTAGTGTTGTAGTATGTTATCGAAGAGTGTTGCGGAATGCAGGATCGGAAGCTCTTATACCATGAAAGAATTTGAGAGTATGTGGTTCGAAGTATGAAGAGACTGCGAGTATGGTAATGCCAAAATCAGATTTGAGAATAGAAGTTTTCTTTCTTGATATTAGGGTTACACGAATACATTGTTTATATAGGAGTACATGACTACGTATAAGAAATCTAACTTTAGGCAAGTAGATAATGATCCCAACACCCTTTAGGAATCCACACACCACCCATTAAGGAGATATATTCTCCTAAATAATATTCTCCAAGATTTCCTCTTGTTTCCAACTTGCTTTCCAAGACTCCCAGATTTCCTCTTGTTTCCAACTTGCTTTCCAAGACTCCCTTAAATCGTGTATATGCAGCTTATGTCTTCATTCTCAACACTTATGTAGCTGGTGGAAGCCTCTTCCTCATCATCATTAATGACTACATTAATCGACTTCATCACCGTTTCTGTTCGCTTGTTATAGACACGATATGCTCGGCTGTTGACTGAGTATTTCAAAAATATTCAAGCGTCACTTTGGATCAAGCTTCTTCCTGTACTCTCGATCCCTCAGGATGTAGCAGTCACTCCCAAATATGTGAAAATATTTGATAGTGGGCTCTTCTGATTCCAAAGTTCATAGCTCGTCTGGTTTATTCATTTTTGTATGGAGATGACGGCACGTCGTTGTGTGCGCCAAACTTATAATTATAATCTCATATTAACACTTAGCAAGCGGTAAGCAAAGTCGAACCCACGAGAGAGCGATCAGTGATAAAGTTCTACGAATAGTTGTCACACTAAAAAGGGGGTTGCAGGAATAATGTTTTGTTGTCAAATTCAGACAAAAGTCAGTTCAGGAATATGCATTGCAACTGGTAATCATCGATTGTAACCTGCATCAACTAGTAAACTGTTGTTCCTAGTCTAACAATCCCGCTAGGGTAATGCCGACTCTAGTGTTCTACCTAATCTCAACCGCTAGGTTCTCGAATAGGGTTAACGATTACTCGATTAACGACACCGATTAGGTTACACCACTAGGCTTAGCTAATAAGGACAATCCAATATCATGCAAAACTCAGTTTCACCGCTAGGATACGCTAACTTGATAATCAGATAATGCAATTAAAAGGAAGAACAGGAATTTACTGAATCGAATTACGAAACATAAATATCTCAAACCGTACGTCGCAATACAAAATCTCCAAATTGAAATTAAGGGTTTAGCTACGAGAATCCATCTAATAACAATAATGCAATTAAACTGAGTTCAGAAATAATTACTGAAACTGTGAATAGTAATCTGCGTGAATAGTAATTCCGGCCATGAATAATAATTCCGTCTGTGAATAGTAATTTGCCTCAAATTCCGCGCGCTGCTGCCTTTCAAACGTCTCTCCAAAATCATCTTCTAAATTCTTTCTGAATTGTTATAAAATTGTTTTTCACTTTTTGTGGTAGAAAGTCTCTATTTATAGGTGATGCAACCTTCCAAATAATGCAACTTCCAAATAATGAGGCTTCCAAATCTGATTTTTGGGCTGTGGGCCCAATGCTGACGTCATCAAAAAATATTCAGCTCCAGTAGAAGACATTAGGAATTGCGCCCGATGAAGACATTAGCTGCGCGCCCGAAGAAGACATTAACCGCTGCTAAAGTGTGCTGCTGGTGCCATTCTCACTGAGATGCACATCGATTCTAAAAATGCCATAAATCTCGAAAGCGATCTTGATACACCTGAGATGCAAAACATTACTAAGAAGTAATCTTTCACACACAAAATGTAACTAAACAATGGGAATAAATAATTCGATGGATCGTATAAATACGCTCCATCAAACTACCCCACACTTAAACTTGTTGGTCCCAAACAAGAATAAAGACAACACTCGCAATACTCAAAGCACTTCTAATATGCCAATGACTCAACACTGAATTTACTTGAGATGTCCTCACTAATTAGTTCATCAATACATGCTCACATTCATTCTTCAATAATGATCGATAAGAAACTATAATGATACATGTTCCCTGAGAGGTCGAGATGGAATGACAATGGATGACTGGGAGCTAGTCCTCTTTAGACTTCTAACTCGATTCTTCAATTCGAGGTCACAGTCACGCGCACACGCTGAATTTGCTTTCTTTGGCACGTGAGAAATCCAAGTCATGAGGAACTCAACTTTTTCATTCTTCTTCTTTGGAGGACAGCTTTTGAACTTTCTTGTTTTGTTTGGTCCGAAGCCTTCACTCGGCGCGATTGCTTTTCTAAATTTTTCTTTCACATCTGTTTGAATTTTTCATTTTTTTTGAGCTTTGCTCTCCAATGTGAATTGCTTGTCCCCCTTTTTTCTTTTGAACCGTTCCAATCATCGCCCTCGAATAACAACATATGAAGCGCGTCCCGCTCTTTCTCATCATTATCCTTTCAGCGCGAGGCAAGATAGGGGTTACCCACCCATTCTCGGTTACTAAGACTAGAGATAGGACAGTTTGTTTTCCCGTCCCACCATTGCATAAATGCTGCAACGATGAAGTGAAAGCCTCGTCCCAACTTCCACAAACTCAGCGCGCTACGCGACTAATCCCTTGAGCTTTGAAGGTTTGTCAGGTCCCTCTACGACATTTTCTATTAACTCCACATCCTTTAATATCTCAACTCAAAGGAACATACAACATCAGGTCACTAGCATCACAAAATTGTAGAACTCATGTAAAGCATACACATCAAAACCTCATAGCATCAAACATCATCTCATGAAGTCAGCATCTTCATCATAGCATATAATGGCATAAGACTAGCAGCATATAGTCGCACGAAATCAGCAGCATCGCAGCTCCAAAAAGATTAAAAAAACGTGCTCTAACTACTACTAATGCAAGCTAACAAAAGTACATGTGCTGACACATACTAACTCCCCCACCCCACACTTTTAAACAAACCGTGTCCTTACAGTACAATAAGATCGTCGGGAAGGGTAATCATGCGAGACTCAAAACAAAAAAAATGAAAAAAA
This sequence comes from Umbilicus rupestris, assembly GCA_963678935.1. NCBI lineage: Eukaryota > Viridiplantae > Streptophyta > Magnoliopsida > Saxifragales > Crassulaceae > Umbilicus > Umbilicus rupestris. The sequence continues at coordinate 1,642,685 of OY787619.1, forward strand.
TAAGAAACGCACAAGAAACTATCCTAACTCAGCAAGTTGAGCGCCCCACGCATACATTAGGCGGCGCGCCCCAAGCACACATTAGCGGCGCTAATGTATGAACGCGGAGCGGCCCTAATGTTGCCTTAGGGCGCCGTACTCTGAGTTACCCTAAAAATTAAAATAAATGAATAAAAATTCAGTTGCCTCCGGCAAAGCGCATTTGTTTAACGTCGTTGGCTCGACGGTACCTCTCATACTTAAGCATTCACCGGCTAAGCCAACTCGAGCTCCTTATCCGGTGGGACATCCTCTCCAAAAAGAACATCTTCTTGTAACAATTGAGACAATGGCAATGCCGTCTTCAAAAAGTCTTTAACAAACCTGCGAAGAAATCTAACAAATTTGCGATAGAAACCAGCATAATCATGGAAATACATGATACCTCGCTGGTCAATGGGAAAAGGCAATCCACGAATTAAATCAATTTTTATTTTATGAGGTTGGATGCCTTCCTCACGCTGCATATCCGACTCAAGCACCGCATCCTCAATGATGTCCAGTGCATGTATTCCTGCAATGTTAGGTGGGTATTGCATAGACTTATACATGTTAAATTTATTTATTTTCCCATCTGCCTCCATAGAGAGATCACCTATAAATGTATCGATTTTTATTTTCGCTGTCACCATGAAGGGTCTCCCTAGTAGGATGGGGGAAATGTCTATCGCATCGCCCTCCATTTTCATGACATAAAAATCTGCAAGGAATGCAAGCTTTCCTACATGCACTCATACGTCAACAACTATACCCTCTAGCTTACTACGTGATCTATCTGCTAATTGAAGAATCAAGTCAGTGGGTTTCAGAGGACCAATATGAAATACTAGATAGAGAGAGTAAGGCAACACATTAACTGACGCACCCAAATCCAACATACAATGATCAATTTTGAATTTACCAATGACAAATGAAATTGTAAATGTACCTGGATCCTTACATTTTGGTGCTGCCTTGCACTGAACAATTGCAGGGATGTTCTGCCTCAAATTTACCTTCTCGGACTTCAGTTCTCCTTTTCGGTTATTGCACAATTCGTTAAGGGCCTTAGCATATTTCGGGATCCGCTTTATTGCGTCAAGGAGTGGGGATGAGATCCTAACTCTGCTGAACAACTCCAATAAAATTTGATATGCTACTGGATCCTCATTAGGTCTCGATACCTGCATAGGAAAAGGAAAAGCGGGGGGGGGGGGGGGGGGGGGTCAGAAAAGTGAAATTCAAAATCTAAGGCAGACTGTACCGCGCCTGGAGAAGACATTAATGCCTCGCGGGCCTGAGTAATGTTCTCTTCGGGCGCTTGATCCTCTGAGTCCATTTCCTTCGTTGCCTCTTCCGCAAGCTGCTTGCCACTGACCACACTTATTGCACTAATATTTCCTTGAGGGTTCTGAATGGTCTGTGAAGGAAGCTGGCCCTTGTCATTCTTCATCTCATAAACTGTGAAAGCTACCTGCGACATTTGTTTGGTTAGCTAGGCTATGGCTCCATCAGTTTTGGCCTAGTTCCTTTGCATGGTATTCTCCAAGTCCTTGAGTGCCTCTTCCCATGATTTACCAGTGCTCGGGTCTGCTTGGTTGAAACTCTTCCTTGGGTACTGATTATTCTGATTAGTGTCCCTCTCTTGTTGTTCGAATGGGGGGCGGTAAGGTTGTGCTTGATTTTGATTTTGAGGTGGCCCTTGGTTCTGCTGAAATCCTCCCTCGTTTCTCCAACTAAGGCCATTTGCTGCCAGTCCGAACTGTCTCTGCTGCGGTGGCCTATTGTTGTTATTGAAGTTCTGATAATTGCCTACCTCGTTGACATCAATTACCTCATCCTCTTGGAGTGTAGGGCACTTGTCTATTATGTGGTTGGCAGCGCGGAAAAACTCACAAACCTTCAATGCGCTGGCATGGCTCACTGACATCCTCTGGATAGTCTCCTTCAGCTCCTTGATCTCCCTCACCAGCTGGCTGTTATTGGGCTCCACTTGAGACACATTCCTTGTTCTCTCATCCCTACGACTCGTCTCCTCTCGGAACCTTGTGCTCTCTGTGGTCTCGGTGAGCAAATCACGTACTTGTCTGGGTGTTAAGTTGAGCACGGTGCCACCAGCTACGGCATCCAATAGCATCCTCTATAGGGGCCTCAATCCATCTAATAGATATTCCACAAGCATCTTCTCCGGAACACCCAGATTGTAACAGCTTTGTTCCAATGAATTGAACCTCTCCATGTAGTCATACATGGACTCACTCGATCCTTGTTTGATCATCGACAACTCTCTTCTGACTTGAGTTGCTTTCGCAGGAGGATAGTATTTGTCGAGGAACTTTCTTTGCATTTGATCCCATGTTCTGATACTACCTGAAGGCAAGGAAAGAAACCAAGATTTTGCAAGCTCAGTTAAACTCAATGGAAATACTTTCAATTTGAACCTGTCTTCCGAAGCTGCGTATGGTCTCAATGTTTGGCAGACTCCGGTGAACTCTTGTAAATGCCTCGTCGCAACTTCTCCCGCCAATCCTCCAAACTTGGGCAGATGGTGCACCACTACGGTTTTGATCTCGAAGTTGTCCTCTTCCGGGTCAGCATTAATGCACCATGACTGGTTCTGGAATGTGGGGGCATCGAGCTCCCTCATAGTTGGCTCATGCCGGGCTGGCTGTCTATATGGTTGTTGCTGAATTGGGTTTGGTCGAGATTGTGGCTGAGGTGGGGCATAATCATCATACGCGTCCATTCTTCGACCTTTATCGTTGTGTCCTCCCTGGGCCTCCATCCTCTGACGAGCTTCTCTCTGCCTTTGATTGAATATCCGCTCCGGCTCGTCATAGAATGGTGGGATTACCTGTGGGGGCACTTCCTCATTGAATTGGTCAGGGGCATGGTCGCCCTGGACACTTTGGTGGGAACTTCCTACATTAGACATACTGTAAGGCAAGTGAAATGCAAAAACAGACAAATAACGGAAAAAACCAAAATAGGAAAAAAAAACTAAACAATTCAAAAAGAAAATGTAAACGATCTTGGATGGCTAAAAAACCACAGAGCTCACGACTAGGGTGACACTATTCACACCCTTGTCGGCGGCACTATTCATTAGGGTTTGGAAATTTCTCTTTTTTTTAAAGAAAAATCTGTAACTGCACCACAACAAGCAGAACAAAGCAAAAACAAGAACATTAAAGTTCGAACCGTATACTGAATGTTGCTCTCTCCGGCAACGGCGCCAAAATTTGACGGCACGTCGTTGTGTGCACCAAACTTATATTTATAATCTCCTGTTAATACTTAGCAAGCGGTAAGCAGGGTCGAACCCACGAGAGAGCCATCAGTGATAAAGTTCTACGAATAGTTGTCACACTAAAACGGGGGGGGGGGGGGGGGGGTTGCAGGAATAATGTTTTGTTGTCAAATTCAGAGAAAAGTCAGTTCAGGGATATGCATTGCAACTAGTAATCATTGATTGTAACCTACATCAACTAGTAAACTGCTGTTCCTAGTCTAACAATCCCGCTAGGGGAATGCCGACTCAAGTGTTCTACCTAATCTCAACCGCTAGGTTCTCGAATAGGGTTAACGATTACTCGATTAACGACACCGATTAGATTACACCGCTAGGCTTAGCTAATAAGGAAGTCAATCCAATATCATGCAATAGATATCAACTCAGTTTCACCGCTAGGATATGCTAACTTGATAATCAGAGCATGCAATTCAAACGAAGAACATGAATTTACTAAATCGAATTACGAAACATAAATATCTCAAACTGTACATGGCAATATAAAATCTCCAAACTGAAATTAAGGGTTTAGCTACAAGAATTCATCTAATAACAATAATGAAATTAAACTGAATTCAGAAATAATTACTGAAACTATGAATAGTAATCTGCATGAATAGTAATTCCGGCCATGAATAGTAATTCCGGTCGTGAATAGTAATCTGCCTCGAATTCCGCGTGCTGCTGCCTCTCAAAAGTCTCTCCAAAATGGTCTTCTAAATTCTTTTTGTATTGTTGTAAAATTGTTGTTCTCTCTTTGGGGTAGGAAGTCTCTATTTATAAGTGATGCAACCTTCCAAATAATGCATCTTCCAAATAATGATTTTTAGGCTGTGGGCCCAATGCTGACGTCATCAAACATATTCCGCTCCAGTAGAAGATATTAGGAATTGCGCCCGATGAAGACATTAGTTGCGCGCACGAAGAAGACATTAAGCGCTGCTAAAGAGTGCTTCTGACGCCATTCTCACTGAGATGCACATCGATTCTCCAAAAATGGCATAAATCTCGAAAACGATCTTGATACACCTGCGATGCAAAACACTACCCAGAAGTAATCTTTCACACACAAAATTTAACTAAACAATGAGAATAAATAACTCGATGGATCGTATAAATACGCTTCATCAGGAGACTCTATTGATGATATAACAGGATGTGTTTATTGTCCCAAAACCTCAGGGGAACCTTCTTCGCATGGATCACAACCCGAGCCATTTCTTGAATTGTTCGATTCTTCCATTTCACCACACCATTTTGTTGAGGAGTAATTAGAAAAGAATACTGATGAGAGATTCCACGTTTGCTGCAGAAATTGTCCGCAGCTTCTTTCTCGAATTCCCTTCCATGGTTGCTTCTGATTAACGTGATTCTGAGGTTCTTTTCTTGCTCTAACCGGGATATCAGGGTAACTATTACTCTCACAGTGTCTGATTTTTCCCTGATGAAGTCAGCCCGTGTATATCTAGTATAATCATCAACACACACAAATGTGTACCTCTTCATTCCACAGCTCTCTACTTCCATTGGTCCCATCAACTCCATGTGTAACAATTGTAGAGGTCTGACGGTGTTGATGTTGCCAATTCTGGGGTGAGACGCCTTTTTCTATTTTCCTATCTAGCATTCCCCGCAAATGGTGCTCAACTCATCTTTGATTACAGGAATTCCTCTGACTAATCCTTCAGCTACAATCTTCTTTAAAGATCTTAAGTTGATGTGGCCCATCCTTCTATGCCAGAGATTCATTTCTTCTGTGTTAGTTAACATTCACTTCGATGAGAAGGTAGCAGTTGTTTTTTGATCTGGTTCCCTACATTATACACACTCTAGTCTCATTAAAAAACTGACAAGAGTCTTGAGTGAATTTTACCTGATGTGTATCGTCACAGAGCTGGCTGATGCTTATGAGATTTGCTTTCAATCCATCTACTAGCATTACATTTTTTAACTTGGGTAGCCCTTTGACTGCCAGAGTTCCTTTTCCTAGAACTCTTCCCTTCAATCCGTTCCCAAACTTTGCCAGTTGTTCTGAGCAGGGTGTTATGTTCTTTAGATATGAACTCTCTCCAGTCATATGTCATGAGAAACCGCTATCAAAATACCAGCTTTCTTCACTTGATGATCTTGAAGAGCTGACAAGGGCATAGTGCATAATTCTTTCTTGTCTCTGCAATCTGAGGGTCAGGATAGACGGGCAGACCCTTCTAATGTGTCCCTTGTAGCCACACGCATAACATCTTCGATTTCTGTTTCTCGGATTTTTCCCAGAACTCTGATGGTGATACAAGGGTTGCTGTAGCAACTTCTTGACCAATTTTCCGTGTACTCCTTTGTCAGTGTGATTAACTCGTTTTCTGATTGTTTTGAAACCGAAAATGTTACATTCATCTTCGCTGTTGTCTGTATCATCGTCACTCCATATTCTTCCCCGTTTGTCTATCCGGACACTCTATCTTTAGGTGTCCATATTCTCCGCAGCTCCAGCACTGAGGTCCTTTTTTTTTTTTTTCCTTCTTTTCATCATCTTCTAGGGCAGGTTCCTTTTTTTTCCTGTGACTGCCTCGGCCTCTTCTGACCTGATTTGATGGATCGGATCCAAAATTCAGTTTCTTTAGAAATCTGTCAAGATTCTTGACCAACAAGCCAGTCTGGTCTTCCCTTGAGATTTTCTCTCCTTCACTCTTACTTTTGACTGGTGTATCATCCTTGGTCAACTTCATCTCAAACTATTTGAGGGATCCGATCAGTTCCTCCACTCTCATATGTTTGATATTCTGGGTTTCTTCAATGGCTCACCTTCATGTCAAATCTGGTGGGCAGTGATCTGAGAACTTTTCTTAACAACTTCTCTTCTGGAATTGGTTCTCTGAGGGCATGTGCTTCATTTGATAATTCCCACAGCTTGGCGTTGAACTCAGTGATGGATTTCTCTTCTTGCATCTTCAGGTTCTCAAACTAAGAAGTAATAATTTGCATCCTTGATGTCTTCACTTTATCGGTTCCTTCATGAGCTGTTTGAAGAATTTCCTAGGCTCGTTTTGCAATGTCGCAGTTGGAAATCAACCTGAAATTTTTAGCATCTACAGCAGTAAAAATAGCATTTAGAGTTTTTGAGTTACCAGTTGCGGTAGCATCCTCTTTGTCAGTCCATTCCCCCTTGGGTTTTTTTTCTGGTGATTCCCCTCTGATCAATGGTCAAGGTAGGGGACATTCTATCACAACAGCTCTCTAAGCCTTCTCATCAATAGCTTTGAGAAATGGTTTCATTCTAGCCTTCCAATACCCATAGTTGGTTTCTTTCAACAGAGGTGGCCGACTTGTACTCCGACCTTCCTTCATTGTTTCTTGCTTGTCTCAGCTAGGCGCTCAGGATCTTTACTTTGTGTGTCGAGTTCTCGCTCTGATACCAATTAAAATTCGTAATGCCCCTGAGTTACTGATAGTGTACAAGCAATTGCTATATCAACTCCTTGTTCAGCCGGAACTGGTGCAACAAGAAACAAAACAGTGAACAGAGATTTGTTCACCCAGTTCGGCCAATCTGCCTACGTCTGGGACTAATCTCCAAGGTACTCCATACAACATAGACTTGACTACTCGATAATCTATGCTACCCGACCTCAACTAGCACTTTGCACTTAATCAGAACACCCTCTGATTTGTGTCTCACTCACCTACACACTCGAGTTAATTCTGAATAGTTACTCCTCTGATCACACAGACTCAGCCTATTTTAACTAACACAATTTCTGAGTAGGTTTGCTATAGCGCACCCTTGTGCAACTAGCTTGTACAGGTTCTGTCCGCTTCGCTCTAAAGCCTTCTGCTGAGCCGCTTGAACTCTATCGTGAGTGCTCCTCACACTGTGATGCTCCACCTCACTCAGTGACCGCCTGTCACTAGCAGGAATAGGACTTCTGCAAATTGTCCGAGTTCCTCCACTCGACAACTCTCCTGCCGCCTTCTTTGATCAACCAACAAGCAAGTCCTACTCTGAATTGGTCTTCTTCGATCAAGCTTTGATCAGACTCTACAAGTCTTCAATCAGCCTCTGCATTTAACCACTCAGCTCTGCTCTCACGCTCTGCTCACGGTGGTGATCCGATCCTCCGCATAACTCCTCTAATCTTTGCTTTGCAGTCTCATGTGGTCGGATTCTCTCTCTGTCCTCTTTTTCTATCAGATGGATCATTAGCTGTTGTGCGTGCCTTCCCTTTCTATAGAAACTTTACCCTTGTCAAAAATTGGAAGCCCCACCAAGATGTCAACAAGATCCTATCTTTTATTTTTTAGGAGATTTGATTTCCCAATCAAATTTTTAAGCTTGAAGCACGAAATCTTCACTGGGGATATTCTGAGAATTTTGGAAGCCTCCCGTTGCACTGCTACGTCATATCTGGGCAGATTCCTCTTTGGTCAAAAACTGCTGCCAAGCTGCTACAGCTCCCTGCTTCAGCTCCTGTTGTAGCAACTGCTTGTTCACTAGGCTTGTACACTCTAGCAGGTTTTGTCAATTGAATGCCATTTGCATTATCATGTGTGATCAGACTTTATCTAGTCTAGGAGTTTAGACTGAGCATTAGATTTCGGCTAGGTGAGAAGTAGAGGTGTGAGTCCTTTGTACTTCGAACTGAGATAGTGGAATCTTGAAGATCGGTGTATCCTTCACAGACGTAGGCAAGTTGCCGATTTGGGTGAACAAACACTGTGTCTTTCTTATTCTGTCAGTAGATTAATTCTGTAGAAAGATACTGAGAGTGCTTAAGCAGAAGCCATAACTCTGCAAAAGCAAAGCTGCACACTTTTAATTGGTATCAGAGCCGTTAACTCAATATAAAAGGTGTGAATCGGGAAAGCATTGCTGATGAATGCTCGAAGGAGCACCAGCCGACCGCCATTGGTCGAAGGAGGAAACTATGGCTACTGAAAGGCTCAAATGAATTCCTTTATCAAAGCCATTGATGAAAAAGCTTGGAAGGCAGTCATTACAGAGTGGGCTCATCCTCCGACAGTTGATGGTGCAGGAGCCTGGAGCATGAAAGCTGAAGAAAAATTGACTGCTAATGAGGTAGCCACGACAGCAGAAAATTCCAAAGCTTTAAATGTTATATTTACTGCTGTAGATGCTAACAATTTCAGCTTAATATCCAACTGTGATACGGCCAAACAAGCTTGAGAGATTCTTCAAACAACCCATGAGGGAACAGACAAGGTGAGAACTTCCAGAATGCAGATTGTCACTTCCAGTTTGAAAGCCTGAAGATGCGAGAAGAAGAGAAAATTGCTGAGTTCAATGCCAGATTATGTGACATATCCAATGAGGCTCATGCTCTCGATGAAACAATTCAGGAAGATAAATTGGTAAGGAAAGTCCTCAGATCACTCACCTCGAGGTTTGATATGAAGGTCACTGCCATAGAAGAAGCTCAAGATGTCAAGATATGAAGCTGGAGGTACTCATTGGCTCACTGAGACAGTTTGAGATGAAAGTCACAGAGACTGCTTCACCACTCATTGAGAAAGACCTCGGGCTGAAAGCTGAGACAAAAGAGAAAGAGGCTGTCCTAGATGATGTCAACCAACAACTGTCTCTGCTGGTAAAAAACCTTGGAAAGTTTATGAAGAGAATGGACAAGAAACCTTCATACTCAAGTCAGTCATCCTGGGGGGAAACCGAAGAGGAGAAAATTCTCAGAGAAAGGACAAGGATGCTGACAAAGACAATGATGAAGGAAAAGACAAACAGAAAGGAAGCCAGTGCGAGGGATATGGTCACATGCAAATTGAATCCCTGCATATTAGAAGAAAAAAAACAAGTCTTTTACGACAAATTGGAGTGATGTAGACAGTGAAGAGGAGACTGATCACAAAGGAAATATAGCCCCGACTACTTTATTTCGTAATGTTGATTCAGATCAAATAAAGACAGAGTTTGTTTATGGGATTGTCGAATCTGACAGCAGTGATGATGAAGAATATTCAGTAGAAACTATAGCTGATCAGTTCAAACTGATATAAGAAAGTGTCAGGAAGTTATTGATGCCTACAGAGAACTATTGCAAAGGTTTCAGAACTGGAAGATGAAAGAGATAACCTTCAAAGCAACATACCTCTCTGTCCAAGAAACAATCTGATGATGCTAAGACAATTGGTGAGGTATGTAAACAGAGAATCACACCTGAAGCATACAAAGGAGAGTCATCCATTCTGGATAAGATTCTAGCTTACCAAAGGTATGGAGGTGAGATTGAAGGTCTTGGATACATTGGTGACGAAGGAACAGGTATAACTACATTTGTCAAAGCTATAGTGATTAATCAAAGTGCAAGATTTCAGTCACAGTTGTTCCTGAGAGAGTGCCAGAAAAGAAGTACAACCGAGTGCTGAAGCATTCTCTAGATCAGTCACATGCTCAGAAACACAGATCAAAGCAGAAGAGATGCTATGCTTGTGATCAAACTAGACATTTTAAGAGAAAGTGTCCAACACTAACCGTGTATAGGAAGACTTGAAGAAGATCAAATGACCAACAAGTCAGATCGATGAACCGTGCGATCACATATGATTACTACAACATGCGGGTAAACCGAGCTTATCATATTGTTGTGCAGTAAATATTCAGAAGTATTAAAGGGTCTACCAATCCGAGAAGAAGGCACAAAAAGAAAAGAAGTAAGGTCTACCCTTACACAGATGCAAAAAGGGAAAGAACACCTGAGAAGAACAAGTGTCACATGCGCTGGGTGGAGGTGAAAAAGAACATTATTGTTAATAAACAGCCACCAAATATCCCCACTAAAGCAGGAGCTGAGGAACAAAATCATGAATCAAAAGTTATTTTGGATCCAGATAAGATAGCTGAACAGAGTGCTGAAGCACTCCATGGAATCTTGGAGCTGTAACTTTTGAAAGTTGTCTTCAAAAAAAAAAAGCGAACGAGGAGAAGGCGACACATGTCCAGTATTTTTTTGAAAAGGACGTAAATCTTGGGCAGATTATATTAGAGCAGATTGCTACACATGCTGTTAAGCCAAAGTCCAATCTGTGCATTTGATTTCATTCACTCATATATGAGATTCTGATCAGTCTGCACAAAGAGTTGGAAGCTGCACAAGAAGGCATGTCTGGTGCCCCTCAAGTATTCTTGCTGGACCACAAGGTTTTTTAAAGGAAGACATGTGGTGGACATTTTTGAAGGGGAACCAGCTTTTGAAGACCCAGAGAGTGCTGAAGCACTCCCTGATGCTCCAGTTTCTGCCATAGATGCTGTTATGCGTGAAAGAGTGATCAGTCATCTTTCGTCGGAGCGTGCACACTTGACTGCGGAGGCAAAGAAGAACTCAATGCAGAGAACCGAGATCAATCGCCTCCTCCGTGACTTGGAGTATCCAACAGCCAACAACACTGCCCCGCTCCTCCAAGTGAATGAATAAAGCCCTCGACATTTTTGCCAAAAAGGGGGAGAAGGATGCATACACTGACATTACCATCTGTGAACTACGAACTGCTACTAGAACCGTTAGATTACTTTTGATGTTTAGTAATCTTGGTGGAACTCTAAACTCAAGTGTAATAGTTTGAGAAATAATCTTGCATTTTTACCAGACTATCTGAATCAGCAGTCTAGCTGTAGTTGTGTGTTAGTTTTGTCAAAATGCCAAGGGGGAGATTGTTGAGGTTATGACATCCTTAAAAAAATTGCTCAAGAGACTGTTGAAGCACTCCCTGAAGATTGGTGGCTGGAGCACAATTTAAAGATTGCAAAGCAACAACAACAACAATGAACTAGAGTCTGCTTCAGCAATCCCTGAAGATTTTAAGCTGAGACATTATCTGAAGAATGAGCGAGAGATAGCTGTGAAGAGACAGAGTCTGCTTCAGCACTTCGTAATGATCCAAAGCTAGAGCAGAGCTCCGGATTGATCCGTCTGGCATCGGGGAAGCTCAGAGAGTTATGCAGACGTCATCAAGAGCTCAGCAAATGCCAACATGTGGTCAAAGAAGATAAAGATCATAGAGTCTAAATTTGGCAAAAGAAATTTCCAACAAACTTGCTAGAATCTAGGAGAACATTCTGATAATGATCCTTTGCATTTTGGTGTGCTAGTGTGCTTGAAAAGGAAGGCTGAACGCAACATGGAAAATCACACGTTCAGAGAGCAACACAGAACATCACAGAGCGAATACAGAGAGATCAACCACGGTAGCAGGGCTTATACATTGAGTTGAAGACTGGTGTAGTGTGCAGAAGGAATCAGAACTCGAGGAGTTTGATTCAGGATTGATCCGAAGTTCAACTAGAGCGCTACTCGTTGAAGAAACAATCAGAGCTCGGTGATCAGCCGCGGACAGACATAGTTGCGGGTTGCGGAGCATAGATCGAGGCTACCCAAGACTGATAGAGTGAGTCATCGATTGAGGGGGAGCAGAGACTGAGTTTGAAGAACTCAGAATGTCCGACAATTTGGCGGGACAGCTAGAATAGTGGTTGACTAGGGACACAGCAACTCCGGTGAAGAGTGTGCTTAAGCATTCCGTGTACCACACATTGTAATAGAATAGGCTCGGTTCCCTAGACGTAGGTAAGTTGCCGAACTGGGTGAACAAACAATGTGTCTTTCTTATTCTGTCAGTAGATTAATTCCGCTGAAAGATACAATGAGTGTTTAAGCAGAAGCTATAACTCTGCATCAGAAACGCTGCACAATTTCAGTCTTGGATGCTACTAACTTGTCCACCCTCTTGGACATCCTCTTGAGGGCTTCCTTAATGTAAGTGAATCTTCCATCTGCGAAAGTCATCATCTTCTCAATTGATGAAAGTTTCCCTCCAGAGGTTGACATCCTTGTTGGGATATTTTCCATACCATAATACATAGTCCTTAAGCCTCAATGAATAGCAACGAACCTTTCGTCATCTCAACGCATGGCATCAAACATCTAATCATCTCCAAACTTTCATGTCATAGGCACAAAAGAACTGCTCGCTCTGATACCAATTTTTTAGGAACCCAGAAATTTGAGTTGTGATGGATTTGTGGAAGTATTATTATAAGAAAATAACTCCTCTAATAATCCTTGCAACCAAATTAAAAGAGGTAGAAATGACAGATTTGCCTACAAAATGATAAAGGAAAGATGCAATTTAGAAGATGCGAATCGCTCTTTATATAGCCCATGACGAATCTCTTAGACCATGTTTCCATGTGGTTTGAGCTTCCTTTTATAGATCTCCAAGGTTGGCCAATTCCTAGATCTCTATGCACTAGCCGTTTGAATCTTTATGGCTATAGATCTAGATCTTGGTCAAACTTGCTCCCATCCATGTAACTTTTCGAATCTTAGATCTACAAATTTGAAGGTCCCTCATTGCATTTCTATTTTAGGTGTGTAATCAGCTCCCTCTTTAAGGCTCTCTTCCCTTTGGCCCGCATGTTATTGATGCGCCACATGTGTTGATGATTTCGCAAGTATGCTGACTAGGCGAGTCATGTTAGGCTGAGTATGTTGGCCCGATGAGCCATGGTGTAGCCTTCCCAGGCGTGAGCTGGCCTAAAGGGTCCTTGGCTCCTTGATGCGAGCCTTACCGGCACCTTTGTGAGGCTCTCTCCTTGGTTCTTCTTTGTGGTTCCTCAAGTCTCTTACTTGGCCCGAGGAGATCCGATGAGGGCTAAGCGTAGTCTCTTATCTGCGGTCTAGGTGGAACTCCTCGGCCATCCTTGGCACTTATAGGCATTCTTCGGTACATGCCTACCAAGGCCGCATTCTCTTGGTTTGTGGCAGGTCTTGCCCAAACCTTGGTGGTATCCGTTGAGCATCCTCAAGATTTTTAGCATTTCCTGGAAACTTTCATCCCAAGGGTATGGTCTTCTCGAGGCTCTTTGGCAGCCCTCAGTGATTGATTTTTGAGGTTCTAACATAGTGTTTATAAGTTTTATCCCCTCTAGAAATGCCACATGACAACAAACTGACCAAAATGACAATTTAAGAGGGCTGAAGCGAGCGAAACTTCGAGTTGGAGATTTGAAAGCAAGGATTGTCTCACCGGTTTCTAGGTGGTTCTGAAGGGGACACATCCCTTCGTTTCTTTTTCTGTTTCTATTCGTTGCTTCATTACGTCTGAGTGTTGTATAGATTAGTCATTTTGTTTTTTCTCGGTTGATATGTATTGAGTTTAACTGAACGATTAATTGCTTAGTGATATCTTGGATGGAACCTCCCTAACTTGAGGTTCCGTTGAAGTAGAGTTCTTTGAAGCTGAACCTTGTAAAAGTATTTGGTGTTCTTGTTCTTCTTTCATTAGTACGAAATTGAACAATATCTATGAAATTGGATTACAGATTAGGTCAAATTAAGACTTTCACACAGAATTGAAAGATGAAAATTACCATTGACCTGATAATTACAATGGAAGAGAGAGAAGTGTATTGGAGTCCATCAGGCTATAATATTATCGATTGAATTTTGAGTCCATACCGAATCCATACAAAATGTCCCAAGTGTATTACCATTTTAATTTTGGGATTCAATGTTTTTTTGTATTACATATGTATTTGGAAGTTTTCCAACGATTACTTAGGAAGATATCTCACATATTTTCTCAAAGGGACATCATAAGTTATGCGAGATATTTTGATGTTCCATAACTTGAATAAGAAAAATTGACTGCATGTTATCCAAGTCTTCTTTATCCGGTGCCGACCCGTCAACAATAATTTGAGCACTCTTCACCGTGCTTTAGAGGATGGTACCGGCATGCAATAGTCTCGTTCAAGTACCACCGACACAAATTGACATAACTATATGAATCATGACTACACCTTTGGGCAGGGGCGGAGCCATGTGTAACATAGTGGGGTCAATTGCACCCATTCTATTATAATAAATACTCATCAATACGTATAAAATTACTTTATTAACCCCCATATTTTTTGATATATGACCCCGTTTAGTTTTGTAAATAAATTTATACTCATCTTTTTTTAAAATCGTATCCAAATAAAAATTTAAAATTATTTAAAATACTAACTTCTGTACCCAAACATATCTTTTTTGATGAAAAAAATTTCCACTCATGGTTAACGATGATATCATTGAACTCTTTATGAAAATAAAAACTCGCAAAGAATAATTATAATATGAGTTTGTTTTATTTTATAAATTTTTTTGACCCTTATATAAAAAATTTCTGACTCCACCACTATCTTTAGAGTTAAAAGTAACTCGTGATACTGGTGAGGTGCAAGCTCATGAGGCCTAGATCATCATCATTTGAATAACAATGTTGGTGCAATAAATTGGTTGCTGCTCGATTATACACATGCACTTGAACTTTTCAGCGACAGTTAACCAAGAAATCATCAGAACAACTACCAATGTCATCATCTTCCTTGTATTTTCAAAATTGTGGTTGCCAAAATGTGCTGAAATAGTTATTGCAAGGCCTGGGTTTGTAATAACAATGATATCCTTGGATATTTTATAATAGAAAACAAAAGCTAGATATGTATTATAATTATAGATGTCATTTGTCCCCCAAAAGGTTCTGGCGGACGAATTTCTATTAAGGGATGATTACATTTAGTTTGTCCGGTAGAGTAGATATATACCATCTTTTTGGTGATTTCTCACTTGTAATTGGCTCATATTGTGTTATAAGAAATTTTCATTCAAAGCTAATAAGGAAGCTAATCAGTTTAATTCTCTTTGTTCACTTATTTTTTATTAATCCAAAAGTAATCTGAAAGGCAGTAGAATCAAAGTCTTATTCATTGTTCTCAAGATCTTGGCCATATATAACTGGCAGACGTTTAGAAAAGCTTAATTGTTAACCCTCGTCTTCAATGCTCTGTTTTGTCTCATTTTTTCATTTTCATTTTTCTTATTATAGTATGTGAATCAACTAATTAATTATTTCTAAGTTTTCTTGATGTACTTTGTATGTCTAAGGCGAAACAATAAGCTTCAACCTTTCATTTTTAGTACACGTGTTCTTTTGAGCCGCCCTCTAAAATGATCAGGTCGGGCCGGATCACATTTGAGGCTCCCTGAAACTTTTGATCGGGCAAGGCTGAATATAATTTCTTCGATTTTAGAGGGGCCGACGGGTCGGGTCGGACCCATTTGTGTGTAAATTTATAAAATTAATAGTAAAAATACTATAATTATTTTGTTTATTAAATAATACATCTTTTTATAAAAAGCATAGCTCTCTATAATGATATATCATTTATAATATATTAAAAAAATAAAACTTAATAAGTGATCAAATCTATCAAAAAGTTAAGTTTTATGTAAAGCTAAGGTCGAGCTGGGCTTAAAATAATGCGGCCCGAGCCCGGTCCTAGGGCTCTTAGGTTGGACTCACTCGGCATTGCTCGGGTCAGGGCCGGATCACGACAAGACCGCCCTAAAACTTTTCGATTCTTCGAACCAATTGATGACCCCTATCTATAACACAACTTCTTTAATAAGGTTCACATCCGCATCAAATTTTGTGCAAATTTTATTTTCATTTATATGTTTGTTTGTCAAGTTAGTCATATAACTTGGCTTCCTCATCGTTGTGCTAATTGTCAGACGCTCATCTGCTTATGTTGAGTTATCTGAGTTATCCATGATCGTACAATAATTAAACAAAATTTATTAGATTTGATTTATTTGAAAAATATTATTAATTATAAACTATGAACATTAAATTCGTTTCCAAATTTTACTATCTAAAGATTTTGAACAAGTTAATCTTAAAATGCAAAAAATACATGACAACTAGTTAGAGCATCTCCAAGGGGGATATGTAAAAGGAGTAGCTAAAATATAATATTATATTAGTTATGTATAATTTAAATGATGAAAGATAGATTGTTCTCCAATGGGATTATGCATAATGATTATGTATATTTAGAAATCAAATTTCAATTGTTATAATTAAAAATCAAATATGATCAACGTGGGATCCATAGTGGGAAATGAGGATGAAGGATCAAAATCAAATTTCAATGGTTTGTTTTTTTGTGTTTTTTTCTTTCGTTGCAGGCCTTTTTCCTTTTGTTGCAGGATTTTGCAGGAAACTTTACTTTTGTTTTTCCTTTGTGTAAGACCCGCAGGCTTTTGCAGGAAACTTTACTTCGTTTTTTTTCCTTTGTGTAAGACCCGGGTCTTATACGAAGGAAAAACAAAAGTAAAGTTTTCTGCAAAAGCCTGCAACAAAAGAAAAAAAGGCCTGCAACGAAAGAAAAAAACACAAGAGAAAAAAAGAAGCTCACCTGCTCCGCGCTCGAGTATGCTATTAATAGAGATGCATGCCGAATAAGAAAATCATCCCCTCAGCCTTCTTCTCTCTACCTTACAGCAAGTTTTTATTTGAGTGTTTGGTATAGTTCGATTTGAACTATTTTTCTACCTTATTTTACCAAAGTCATGCCACACAATCTACGAAAATGGTGGAAAATGAAGATGAAGATGAAGAAGATGAAGAACTACAAACAATGGCTATTGTTGCTCAACATCACTGTGAAAGTCAGAATGAGGAGTTGTCACCACGCTGTGGTGGATCTTCAATGAACCACCGTGTTATTAAACGTGATAGAGAAGAAGGTCATGCTAGACTTTATCATGATTATTTCTCTAGCACTCCTACATATCCAGAATCAATGTTTCGTAGGAGATTTCAGATGCACCGATCTTTATTCTTAAGAATTCAAGAAGAAATATCGGCTCATGATAACTACTTCACTCAAAGAACGGATGCGGTCGGAGCTCGTGGATTATCGCCTCTCCAAAAAATAACAGCGGCACTTCGAATGCTTGCCTATGGAACTGCCACAGATGCGGTTGATGATTATATAAGAATTGGGGAAAGCACGGCGATAGAAAGTCTCAGAAGATTTGTAAGAGGAGTTGTGGAAATATTTGGTGCTGAATATATGAGAAGGCCAAATGATGAAGATGTGGTTAGACTGTTGGCGGTAGCCGAACACAGAGGCTTTCCAGGAATGTTGGGGAGTATTGATTGTATGCATTGGAAGTGGAAGAATTGTCCAACTGCGTGGCAAGGTATGTACACTGGACATGTTCATCAACCCACTATTATTTTAAAAGCTGTAGCCTCATATGACCTTTGGATTTGGCATGCTTTCTTTGGATTACCGGGATCATTAAATGATATAAATGTATTAGATCGATCCCATCTATTTGAAGAACTAGCTGAAGGTCGTGGTCCTACAGTGTCTTACAATATTAATGGGCACAAATATACCATGGGATATTATCTTGTTGATGGTATATATCTTTCATGGCCTACTTTCGTTAAAACTATTCCATCTCCACAAGGAAACAAAAGAAAATACTTTGCTGCTATCCAAGAGTCTGCTAGAAAAGATGTTGAGCGAGCATTCGGAGTGTTGCAGTCTCGATTTGCAATGATACGCGGACCTTATCGATTTTGGGATGTAAACTCAATGAAATATATAATGTCGGCGTGTATCATTTTGCATAATATGATTATTGAAGACGAGAGAGAGTTACAGACTCCGGACTACAACTATGATTCAACTGCTGAGATTGCAGATATATCATTGAACAGGAGTGGTACACCCAATATTATGGAGTTCATACAAGTACATCACCAAATTAGGGATATTCATCTCCAAAATGATCTCATCGAGCATATTTGGCAAAGATATGATGCCTACCAAGACTGATGCGGCGTCCTCCCTTCTGAAATTCTGTAGTACCTTTATGTGTGAATTTTTTTTTACGATATGAAGTCTGAACTTTTTGTTTTGTATGAACATTATATGATAAGCAGTGAACTTTTTTTTTTATGGACATTATATGATATGCAGTGTGCACATTTTTTTTGTATGCTACAAGTGCTGCCCTTGTCATTATGCTACAATTGAACAAAGGTAAATACAGAGTCTGCCAACACCAATGACTACTTGAGAGAAAATGTTTAAGGGAGACATAGTCTCTAAAATGAAGAATAACTTCTTTATTTAACTACAAACGACAAATAAGTTCTTTGTAGCAATCTGAAACTCGGAAGCTATCATCTTAATTTTCCCCATAGCATATGAATTTTTTACGAAGTTTTGAAGCTTTGGTCCTCCACATGCAGCAGTGTATTGTTGCAGAATGTAATTTGTTGATGAAGTTTCCTGCACAACATAAATCAAATTACTATCAGCTCATCCATGTATTGGACACAATCGAAATCAATACACCCCAAAAGGAACCATTAAAGCCACGACCTAAACTTCCATTATATCACAACAATATAAACACCTACTAGCCCTCAAAACAGCACAAACTATTAGAGACTATTCAGATCCAATGCGAATGTAAAAGGGAGATTATTCAGAGTACTCTATGCAATGCAGAGTACTCTACGCAATTCAATACGAATAGAACTCTTTAAGCAATACCTGGAAAATGAAGTATTTGCACTGATCAGCTGAAAGTGGCTGCGGCAACTTGATGATATGATGCAAATCAGTATCCATCAGCTCATACACCAAATACATCAAAGTACCAAATTCGTCGCAGCAGCAGCAGCTCATACATCAAAGTAACATCACATCCTTCAAAACAATCACATTCTCGTGCCTAATCCGCCGCACCAGCTGCAATTCCCTCAAAGTTCTCAAAGCATCAATCCTATTTTGAAACACCTTGTGTATCTTCTTGATAGCAACCTTCTCATTTGTTTTCCTGTTCAACCCCATAATCTCCATCGCAGTACCAAATTACAACTTCAATCTATATAAATAAACAAATTTCTAAACTTGATCAACTCAATCCATCACTCAAACAACTTCTCCTGCCACATTTGTCAACCATTTAAATCCAAACAGATAATTCAAACAACAAGATCCATCTAACCATGAAATCCGAAATTGAAGCTCCATAAATACTTTCCATTTTCACCATTTCTGAGCATTTTCCGTTTCTAATATCCAATCCAAGCATCTAGAAAATTTCAATTTACCAAAATTTAACCAACCCCATCAATCATCAGACCCCAAATCAGTAGCTAGGGTTTCCACCCCAGATCAAATTCGTAACAATAAGACAAAACAAACAGCAACTTATCAACAATTCACAAAAAAAAAAATTTAAATTAAATAACTGACCTTCATCAACTGAGCTTCATCCAGATGACCAGATCGGAATCAAACGAGTCCGGTATGGACGCAGGAGAGCTCGAAAGAGAGCTGCCCCTTCATCAAATTCCCCAACCCACTCCGTTCAAATCCCAATTTCTCCACCGTCAGGATCCGAACCTTCAATGAACGGCGCTAACGCCTCCTCGACCACTCCGCTCCAGGCTTTTTCCGCTCTGCATCCACGATGGCGACAGTCCGCTCAAACTCATGCTCTTCTCCGTCTCCTTCACCTCATCTCTCCGCGTTCTAGAATATGGATTTGAGAAGAAAGAGAAACGGGATAGAGAAGGAACCACAATAGCAAATTTGGCGATTGAAATTTTCATTCTCTAAAATTATAGAGAATATGAGTTGTGCGTTGGAGAAGAGAAAATGTATAATTTTGAAGAAAGTTAAACAAATATAGCTAATGGATGGATTTACATGATGGGGTTGGAGATGCTCTTAGGCTACTGAAGCTGTTAGAAGAAAAACGTAGTTCTGCAGTAAAAGTAGACAGAGAATAGCTTAATTTATCATACGATTGAGCTGAAATCGGAGAGAATTATTTTAAACCTTGAATTAGGTTTAAAATTGATTTTTAAATTGACGTAGACCTTGCAACTCAAAAAATGGGATGCATCTACAAAGTGCGGATTCATATGTTCATATAACATGGCATCGACAAAAAGCGCTATCTATGTGATGCACTGTTGGAAGTAGATTTGAAGTTTATAGCCAGTCACGAGCAGAAGTGAAAACAGCAAAAAATGGCGATTTCGGAAAGCGATTTTGGATTTCGGAGGGCTATTCTTGATGGAAAACGAGCCGCTGGTCAATAGTCACCAGCTTTGCTTGTGGGCTGTGGTGTTTTTCGGCCAAATTCCATCGTTTCGACCTCCGTTTTGGCGTTTTATCACTTTTCGTACTTTAGGGCCTTTTCGTAATTATTCATTTTATCTTTTATTTTCAGTATTTAAATTTCTCGTAGGGTTTTGCAAAACTCAGTTTTTGAAATTGAATACAGTGGCCCTTTTGTTTCCAACTATCGGTATTCCCTGAATCAACGATATTTGATGCCCTAAACCTAGCATCTATGTGATGCACTGTTGGAAGTAGATTTGAAGTTTATAGTCAGTCACGAGCAGAAGTGAAAACAGCAAAAAATGGCGATTTCGGAAAGCGATTTTGGATTTCGGAGGGCTATTCTTGATGGAAAACGAGCCGCTGGTCAAAAAACACCAGCTTTGCTTGTGAGCTGTGGTGTTTTTCGGCCAAATTCCATCGTTTCGACCTCCGTTTTGGCGTTTTATCACTTTTCGTACTTTAGGGCCTTTTCGTAATTATTCATTTTATCTTTTATTTTCAGTATTTAAATTTGTCGTAATTATTCATTTGATGCCCTAAAACCTAGCATTCGCACGAGTGAATCAATAGGTTCTGGAAGATCAGTGCTGGTATTGCGCGAGTAATCAACAGTCTATTGATTTCCCCCCTCCCCCGATCCTTATCAAGCTTCCGCTACATCACTATGTCCATATAAAATGGCATTTAAGAGAAAGTTTCGCCTCAAATGTTTAACTTTTAGACAATATCTTATATTATATTATATTATATTTATCAAAGACGTTGCTTTATCATAAGTTCATTCTATACTTTTAATATAAGACGATTGTTTGTACATAAAATATGATCTTATGCTAGAAGAATAATCATTATTTTTTTATAAAGGATCGTCTATTATTGTCTTAAAGACGTCAATTTATCATAAGTGTCGTTTATACCTTTCACAGAAGATGGTATTAAGATATAAAATACCATCTAATATTAGAAGTATATACGATTTTAATTAACAAGCCCCGTCTAATACCTATAAAAGACATCGCTTTATGATAAGGGTTGTTTATACTTGTAGCACAAGACAAGACTTGTTTTACTGTTACCATCACTTTAAGATAACTTTAAGTGAAATGTCGTCTTTAAACCTGAACCTTAGACTTCATTTCTTTAGAGATGTTGTGTATAGCGCGTATATAAAACACGTTGTGGAAATGTTTTAAAGACAACAAGTGTCCTTTTATTCAATGCATATATATATATATATTCATTCTTATAATTCAAAAAGAGTCAGTTACAAATGAGATCTCAAAGTAAAAAGGGAAAGACGGAGCTAATCGTAATCATTTCTTAATAAAAAACCGTCTGCCAATACCTTTTACTTCAATGCATTGTTTGAAGGACAAAAATACAGTGTTTTCTCTTGAACTACTACCTTAGACATAAGACCAAGCTCGCGTTAAAGCAGTGTCATTTGTGATTTTGCCGGTTTGAGGCGGTATTATTTTTTTGAAAAAAGGTATCTATTTTGTCCTAGTTTAAGATAAGATTATATTTGAACGTCAACTAATGCATTTTCTATAGTAGTGTTTCCTTGCGACGTAGTATACCAGCATTGTTTGAAATCGGAGTAGCCTATGATTAAATGGCTGATTTGATCGGTGATTTAATTTTAAAATATAACTTAAGACGCCATACATGCACTTGGTGAAACTGTCCCCCATCGGTTAGTGAAGTTCAATTGAACTAGCATATATTGAATTATAAAATCATGATTCATAAGTTCGGATTTTGAGTCAGAATGAAGGTACAATCCAGTTGGACTAGTGAATTATTATAGTTAATGTTTTATTGCATGACGAATAGAATAAACTATAATACGCATGACAAAACTTTTATGGTTGTTGCTAAAGTAAATAAGTTGATACATAATTAAGAAGCATTTAAGCTATTTGTTTGTATTGTCGTGCTTGTACTTTGGCCGGATAGAATTAGAAGATTAGTGTTGATAATAAATTGTAATCACAAGGAAAGTTCTATCGAGTTTGTTTGAAAATAAATTATTTTTTTCTTATTTTCAGATTTGCTCTTACAATCTCTCATTTGAATTTGATGTGTATAACTAACCTGCTCGTAATTAAAGCAATAAGCATAGTTCAAGCTTTGAAACATCTCACTGTCTTCTAAATAATTATAAGGTGTAAATTCCTTGTGGGACGTAGCATGTCGGAAGGAGCAGATGGATCTAACTGCCATCCAACTCATTAAAGCCAGATATAAACTTATGACAAAACGGCAGATATGAACTTATTGTGGAATTGATGTGTCAACTGAGTAATAAGAAGTTGATAAAGTGATATAAAATTAGATGAAATTTCTCTATGTGTTTTGATTTCATAAAGCTCTGTTTGTATCTTGAAAAATATACTGTAAAGAAATAATTTGAAAAATGACTTTTTCATGGAAAATGTTATATGAAAAAATATTCTTCTATTTTATTTGCATTTTCCTTGACAACCAAATATACAAAATTATTTTCTTTCAAACTTTCCAAGAACCAAACCGGGTAAACCAATCTTACCATCATGTTTGACATTAGGTGTGTCGTCCAGCATTTTGATGTAGGGTTCGGAGAGGTTAGCTAAGACAGCACTGCAATTTTTTAGTACTTATCTGATTGGATGTTAAAAAACATAACATGTAATGTCCTTGCTTAGGAAAACAGGTTCGGACTGAGTCAATCCCATTAGTAGTAATTCCACTCCAAAGTCTATCAGAATTTGTGTACAGTGGAATAATCTCTAACGCTGAAATGCATGCCTCAAGGTACATATGTAGATGAGAATGTAAGGTTCAGTGGAAAAAATATATTTGCAGTGGGCAAGGAGGACTCGTCTAATCTGGTAATTGAGACTTCTTGACAAGAAGGGTTTAGAAAAATTGAGGAATAACACTTCCAATAATCTTCGAAATAAGATACTTGTATGTGGCTTGTGTAGGATGAAAACTATCCCAAAATATGTATTTGGATGGATCTGAGCACGTTCCCGATAGCTGGTTGCATAACACTATGGCCTCCAGTTCCCCAGTCCCACAACACCCTTTGTCCACCACTTCAAACCCTAAAAAAAATCCAAAGATTAATATGCACAGACTTCACATATAATGTCGCCAGGTTTTAGGACTGACCATGCTCTTGGGGATTTTGTATTAAATCCAAAAGAGGGTAGTAAATGTCGATGACGACAGCTTTGGCATCCGAATTCTGGTGGTTAAAGGAGTCAACCCGCGAAGCCAATTTAGAGTTGAACAAAATAGAAGCGTCGTTGTAACTTTCAACAATTTCTCTATCAGCTCCACCAGCTAGGGTTCTTTGAAATGGAAGGCACCCTGTCGGAGGAGCGTTGAATATGCCAATCCTCCTTGCGCCCAAGGAATACAACTCCTGTCAGATTAGATCAAGTCAGGTGATAGAAACAAAACATGACTACCTTTATGCTTTTATTACCTGCAGGAGATCAGTAGCAAAGTTAGCCATAATGGTGGTGTAAGTGGAAATATTGTACTCTCGCTTCCGGATACCAAATGCAAAATATGTGTTCACTAAATCGTTGCTCCCTGAAACGACTCCGAATAGGGCTCGGGAAATAATGTGCTTGGCTTGTTCCTCACCGACAAGAGAATTGAGTCTCGATTTGTACTCCTTGAATTGATCCAATTGTTCAGACATCGGCCTAGCTGTCTGGTATTAATTAAGCAACAACGTCACAGAGGTAGTTTGCATTAAATTTCTGCATTGCTATTCTTCCAATGCTACAATTTAAGAAAGAAGCAATACAATACCTCCAATGTGGCTGTAACTGGATCCAGCCCACTACCTCCTGAGGCAAAACTTACACCCGTCATTAGCTCATCTGGTTGCAGCTTTGGATCCAGATATGCTGGGATGAGCTCTTTTATTGACAGTTCTTGAGCTGAAACACCGGCCAGAAATGTCAGATGGGTGGCCGCATCCGATTAAACCGTTACATTTTCATGATCTGGCCGCACTAGAACATTTAATGTTACTAGACTATTATCATTTCTTGGCTTCAGGAAATTAGTTTTATCAAGTTGAGCTGACTAATAAAATTATAGACTAGGATCCTCCATGAATGTTTAGGTTCAGGTGTGCTCCATTAATAATATGATGTTGACTATGTTCTTTTATATTTATAGTATTTATAAGTACATATAAGTGAATTACTATTCATTATCTCTTTTCAACTATCAACACCACTACCACCAACACCCAAACCATAACACCAAAACACCATCACCACATCACCATCATAACCATAACATTACAACACCACAATAAAAAATAATAATTAATATACTTATAAGTACATTTAAGTAAATACAAATAAATACAACTAAAATAATAAATATCAGTACAAAATATAAGTACAAAAAAACACATTCTTACTCTATCCAACTTTGTTATTGTTATACTTGAAAGCACAAATGGAAATAACTAGAAGACTAAAATCTGTTTTTCATGAGGTCATGAAACAACACAAAAACTGTCAGGGTAATATTGTAACCTAAAGATTTAGGGACCATACTCTATCAAAAAAAAAAACTCATAAACAAACTTCAAGTTGCCGTGGGTGAGTTTGGTACCCTATAGTTGGTCAAATACCATTTGTGGGATAGGGTAATAAAAAAAAGTAAATATCCATAAAGGGTGACCGAGCGTAAGCAGGAAGGCAAGATCTAGGTTGGAATATGTTACCCTTGGTCGAGCCTATCACGCAATTGGAATTCTCGGTTTTCATGAAAGAAAAGAAAGAAAAAGAAATGCACATTATTAATAAGAAGAGGCCGGGACTCTAACCTACTAGGTCGGTTGGAACCAGCCCGTTTGAAAACCTCCCAGTTGCCACTCCTCCCTTGAAATCTCTCCCATACGGTGGGAAATTTGCCTTTGATGGGGTGGTCATATCGTTATTGTTGCCGGGATCAACGATGGAATCTCCGAACACAATCAAAGCCGTAAACTTTTTGTCTTCAGGTATGTCGATAACAGATTCTACGCAAACGCATGCAAAAAGGGTCAACAGACAGACGGCTAATAATGGTGATGAGATGGTATATTTCTTAAACCCGAAAGGGGTTGATGACAGCAGCTCCATTGTTGCAACTTTTGGAGAAATGTGGAAACCAGAAAACATGAAGAAATTGATGCTCTAGTGACTAGCTAGTGTTGATAGCTACATGCCTGAAAATGAGTATGAGCGCAAGCTTATATTATATCACACCAACTATGGTTGTGTGTATTCAATGTGCAACACCATCTATGTCCTATTTAGCATTTATGTTACATTACCAACTGTAAATATGGGGTATGTATACAACTGGGTATTCATTATTCAAATCATATAGTGAATGAAGACTCTCTCCATTATGAAGATTTAGTAGTTACATGTACTTATTAAGACCATCAAGTTGTCTGTCATTTGTTAAATTTACAAGTTGTTAGATGAGCATTAATGGTTCCGTTAACGAGTTCATTTTGTTTGTGTCTAATAACTTAGAGTAGTCGCAAGATTTTCAGAATATTTTCCTTCCTCATGTCGTTTAGGGTTTCAAAATACTAAGTAAGATGCTGCTCATAAACACCGAGTCCATTAAGAATATAATACTTAACCTTGTGGAATAGAAAAAAGCTATGCGCAAGTATCCCACATTGCTTGGAATGTGAATAGAATGTACATTTATATATAAATTCATTCTACATACTTGCTAAGATAGTAACCAAGGAGGCTCTCTCTATGCGCGGGTATGCAGGAGGAGTGAAAATCATAAGCCAATTCTGGTACGTATGTCACGCGAATTGTGGACTAATTTAGTCGCATGTAGTCATGCCCCTTTTGCACTTTTTTCAACTCCAACTTTTAATTTTGAGCGTAATAGTTTAGGCGACACCTCAACATAATTTGAAAGCAAGGTCTAAAGGTTAAGACATTACCTGAAATTGGGCTTAAGCGAGGCGAGGCCTGAGTGACCATTAATTAGATTTAATGGCATTTAAGATTTGAGGCATCTCCTGAAGCTTCAATGTCGAGGCGACGCCTATGTGACATTAATATATTTAATGGCATTTAAGTTTGAGGTGTTGCTTGAGTTGATTAATCACTTTTAAGAACATTAATAAGTACTCAGGAGTCGTCTGACACCAAATAAGGGGATGCTTGAGTGAGGCACCGCCTGGCTTAAAGTGAGTCGATGACTGGGTGTTAGTTCTCTACAACTATAAAAACGGAAGCTTTCTCTTCATTTAGAACACACAAAAACACTACAGTCTCCAGCAGTCATCCCCTAAAGTCTTTAGACGGCAGTTTGAGTTTTTTCCTCTCTTTGAGTTTTTCAAAAAGCTGGTGATAGTCAAAGGTACAAGAAAGTTCCACAAGCCATTCTTTGGTGCAAGTTGAAAGCTCGTTGAGTCGTTGCACCCTAGGAATCGGTTGACGAAGGATCCCAGCAACGAAGGGAGGCCAATACTGCTTTAAGAAGATCGTTCAACAAGCCTTAACTTCTCATTTTCTTATTTTGTAACATTTTATTAGTTGTAATAGTAATTTCGTTTTTTATCGCACACATATTGTTAAAATTTCCCTTAGCAATCTTAAAGTATTATTGTGCGATAGGAAATTATATTGAATTACTAACTATTTAGTTCTTTTGTAGATATTCACAGTACAAACCAGAATATGAACATGATGTCAATGTTCCGTTGAGTTCCTGGGTGCAGCCAACACCTAGTGTTGTGTCGGGACTTACCTAATCGTGGCTCCAGCCAGGAGGGGGTTTATCCCAACTATGGCTATAGCCAGGAATGGACCTGCAGTTTCCAATGCACGCAGGACTGTCACACGCATGTCTCCAGTTGTGATGCCGGTCTAAAGGCCTCAGAAATTTGCTGGGTTGAATTTTAAGAGGTGGTAAAAAAAATGTTGTTCTACTTGATGACCTTAGGGTTGGCATGATGTTTTACCGAGGATCCTCCTAATCCTTTGGAGGAAGAGATATACCTTGAGGTTCGCATGTCGTTTATTGCATAGGGCAATTTAGATTACCTATGTTGCAACTATGTGATGCACTACCTTACAGACTCACTGTACAAAGTGTATAGTGTCAAACACTCCTCTAAGGAGCTTTAAGAGTCTTTGGACCATAAATATATAACCGAGGATACGGGCTCCAAGAAATACATCATGGGCCGCTTCCTTGAGTTCAATTTGGTGGATTTAAAGACTGTAGTTAGTCAAGTGCAGCTGATCACCCATGAAATTAATGCTGAAAGGATGGTGATAAGCGAATTATTTCAAGTTGCCTCGGTCATCGAGAAGCTGTATCCGAGGTAAAATGACTTCAAGAACTACCTTAAGCATAAGTGAAAGGAGATGAGTATTGAAGGCTTGCTGGTTCATCTTCGAATTGAGAAATACAATCGGAACTCTGACAGAAGGTTCAAGATAGAGTCAGAGAGAGCTAACGTGGCGAAACATGGTGAAAACTCAAAGTTGAAGGCACCCTCCAAGAAGATTGGACCAAAGGGAAAAGCTTTCAAAAAGAAGCAACAACATGACAAGAAGGGTCACACAGTGGCTGACTGCAAAAAACAGTAGAAAAAAAGAGGGAAGCCAATGCAACCAAGGTGGATGCTGACTTCTTAGTGGCGGTGCTATTCGAGCTCGACTAGGTGGATTCAAATCCCATGGAGTGGAGGCTGTATCATGGACCAACCCACCACATCAGCTCATACAAGAAGGCATTCTCTACGCTAGAACTGATTGAAGTTGGAGAAAAGATGTACAAGGATAACTCTGCCACCTCAGAGATCAAGGGGAAGAGATGTGGTCCTGAAGCTGTTTGAGGTTTTGTACGTGCCTGACATACTAAGGAACTTAATATCTGGGACACTGTTGGATAGCCTTGGATTCAGGATGGTATTTAAATCCAAGAAAGTAATTCTTACTAAGAACGATATGTATTTTGGTGGAGGGTATGTGAAAGATGACAGGTGGAAAATGAATGTAACAGTCATCTACCCAAAAATATTATCAATAAAAATAATTCTATTATTTATTTGTTTGAGTCATCTAATTTGTGGCAAATATATTAGGCCACCTAAATTATGACATATTAAGGAAATCAATGAATTTGGAGTGTGATCGGTCGATTTATCGACTGAATATTCACTCATTTACAATGAATTTTTTTTCGTTTCCCGGGATTTTTACTGTCATTTTACCATGTTACTCTTGTTTTAGGTCAAATATCATCAAATAGAAGCTTTAGAGTTCGTTTTGAGTAAAACAAGGCAATACACAAAGATTTGGAACATGCCAAAAATCACGGCAGACTGACCTTCTTTCATTCAAAAGCCTGTCGACGGGATATAGATATCCGACTAGAACAAGCTGTTTACCGTTGCAAACCTAATTCAAGGCGCTACAACTCTTCAGTTTACATTGATACCAAAATCGGAGGCTAAACGTTCAAACAAAAATCGAAGACTGTTGTGGGAACAGTACCCATATCACTAAAAAATCAATAAGGCAGTATGGGTTGAAGGCCATTAAGTTGAACGAAATCCGTATCGCCCATACCTCTTCGAAGAGCAATACGGCCGTACTGGGTTGATACGGGCACGGTACTCAGAAGCCTAGATGATAAATAGCAACCGATAGACCTACAATCATCATTCTGAACTTGGGCAAGATTAGACCTAATTCTTGAAGAGAGGAAAGACGGCTCAAGACTATAAGAGATTGAAGATCGTTTTTGTAGTGAAGGATTCTTCTTTACTTTCGATTTCTTCTATTTTAATTCTTTTTTACACATGTTTTCTGGTTTTATCACCATGATTAGTGAGTAATCGTCTTGTTCCGGGATCTTATTGATCCCGTCGTATCAACTCTTTTCATGCGAATTAAATATAGACTTTACTTTGAATCACACATATGTGTTTGATCCTATATCACTTGATGCCATGTTCTATGTGAACTTATCGTAAAGATAATTAGGTTAAGAACCAATATCACCATAGTTGAGGTGATTAGCAGGAATTATGTAGGATTGATATCTAATCATAGTAGCGATGTTGATAGTATATGATTTGGCAGGAGAGTTAACATCACTTGTTTGAAAAAACATGTTCTTAATGCGTTCCTAACGTTATTAGTAGTTACCAATATTGATTGGATATTAATGGTTAGGAACAGTCGAGTGTATGCCTCACTAGAGGGACTTGAAGTACAAGATTTGTCGTAAAAAGTAATGATCCAGGATTGTCTGGCTTACTTATAGCACACATGGTTTATTCCCATTCATCGTATGATGTGAGTAGCTACATGTTTTGTTTCATGAATTGAGTGGCGTGCACCGGTGAAGTTTGATTATGAAATATTAATATTATTTGCCTAATCTTGTTATTTGCAATCCTTTTCTAGATTAGAATAGCTAAACAAAGGCACTACCTTTCATAGTACACTCATTTGCTCTATGGATCGACCCTTTGACTTACCAAGGTTATAAATTCGTTTGACTACAATTTGACCCCCAAAACACAACCTTGACAACTATAAGGGGTTAAAATACGGATGTCAGAGTGTATACCCAAATCTCTAATAGATTCCAAACATAAGTGTGAATCTTGTGTTGAAAGAAAATTAACAAGAACCTCTTTTCACAGTATTGAAAGAAAAACCAAACTCCTTGAATCAATCCATAATGATCTAAAAAATCCAGCGAGAGGGTGTACTAAGTATATTGTGACTTTTATAGATGATATTAAAAATATTATTATGTGTATTTTCTTAAAAGAAAGACGAAGCAATTGAAAAGTTTGTGATGTACAAACTAGAAGTTGAGAATCAACTCAAGAAGGAATATAGGTTTTTGAGAAATGACCGTGGAGGTAAATATGTAGAACCGTTTGGTACCTTTTGTGCATAAAACAAAATTATTCACGAAGTAACTCCACTATACTCGCCTAAATTAAATGGTCCTAAGAGAATGAGATAGGACCCAAAGCCAAGCATTGTGTTTTCATTGGTTATAAGCATAATAACAATACGTACAGATTTCTTGTGTATGAATTGAAAAAATATGTATGAATCAAAAAATGCTGATACATCAAGAAATACAAGAATGTATCCTTCTTTGAAGATGCATTTCCTTATAAGTCCAAGGAACACAAATCTGGTCCATCTCATCAAATAAATGAGGATGTTGAGGAATTAACTGAACAACTCGAGGAGAATCTGAAAAGGAGGTAAAACCTGAAGAGCTTATACAAAGCAAATGAGCTAGGATAGAGAACTTATTTGCTCCTGATTTCCTAACCTACATGCTAGAAATAACCTCGATCATATTAAGAGGCTATCGGTTCAATAGTGGGTCACTTATGAAAAGAAGTCGTAAGGGGTGACATAGACTGTATCTCAAAAAACCAGACTTGGGAGTTAGGGTCTGTTCTTTAGAACTGAACTTATACTTAACTTAACATAACTTAAGTACTTAAATTAAATACTGTAATTTTGTGGTGGTGTAGTAGTTGTATGGTTGGGGTGGTGGTGCAGTAGTGGCGGTGGTGTTGTGATGTGATGGTGTAGTGGTGTTATGGTGGTGATGTGGTGTGATGGTGTAGTAGTGTTATGGTTGGGGTGGTGGTGTTCTAGTGGTGTAGTAGTGTAGTGGGGGTTTGGTGATGTAGTAGCGTTATGTTTGGGGTGATGTAGTAGTGTTATGGTTGGGGTGGTGGTGTAGTAGTGTGGTGTGGTGGTGTAGTAGTGTTATGGTTGGGGTGGTGGTGTTGTGGTGGTAATGTGGTGGTGATGTGGTGATACAGTAGTGTTTATGGTTGGGGTGGTGTTGTAGTAGTGTGGTAATGCAGTAGTGTTATGGTTGGGGTAGTAGTGTTGTAGTGGTGGTGGTGGTGTGATAGTGTAGTAGTGTTATGGTTGGGGTGGTGGTGTTGTGGTGGTGTAGTAGTGTGGTGGTGGTGTGGTGATGCAGTAGGGTTATGGTTGGGGTGATGGTGTTGTTGTGGTGGTGGTGGTGTGTGGATGAAAGAGATGATGAATAGTGTTGGTAGTGTTGTTATGGTGGTGATGAATAGTGGTGGTACTTAACTTAAAACTGAATTTAACTTAACTTAATTTAACTTAAGAACAGGCCCTTACTTGATCTTCCTCCTGGAAGTAAACCACTTGGCTCCAGGCAGGTCTTCAGGAAGATGAAAGTGGATGGGTAAATAGACAAGTACAAAGCAAGACTTGTCATCAAAGGGTGTAAACAAAAAAAGGTTTAGACTACTTTGATACATATTCTCCACTAATAAGAATAATATTCATTATGATGATAATAGTCATTGCCGCCTTGCAAAATTTTTGAAATTCATTAAATGGATGTGAAAACGACTTTCCTCAATGGAGATCTTGAGGAAACAATCTATATGGATCAACCTGAGGATTGTATAGTACCGGGTCTAGAGATCAACATTTGTAAACTTATGAAATCTCTCTATGGATTAATGCAAGCGCCGAAGCAGTGGCATGAAAAGTTTGACAATGTTATGATGTCGAATGGCTTCAAAATCAATGAATGTGACAAATTATACATTAAAAATACTAAAAACGGGTATGTGATTCTGTATACGTGGATATAACATGCTCATTATGAAGCAATGATTGCATGGTTAAGTCTACACAAAGTCTTTATTGAACTCTAAGTTTGTTATGAAAGATTCGGGACTTGCCGATGTAATTTTGGTATCAAAATTACACAGACGACTCTGGGACTTGTCCTAAGTCATCACACTACATTGGCAAAATCTTAGACAAGTTTGGATATTTCTGGTGTATCTAGAACTCCAATTGACATAAGTCAACCCTTGTCTATGAATAAGGCTAAAAACATCTCTTAAGTGAGTAGAGGTGCAAGATAAATAAGTAATCCAGGATATGAACGCTTGAAAGTAATTGTGAGAATATATGTATCTACGATTCACTCGTAATTATGGTCTACACTATATCAGATATCATGCTGTCTTAAGGAAATCATTGACGCAAGTTGGATACCCGATATACAAGACCCTAAAGCCACCGGTGGTTATGCATACACATTGGGAGGTGCAATTGTGTCTTAGAAATCCTCCAAAAAACGGTAATAACCAAATACACTATAAAAGTTGAATTCGTGGCATTTAGATAAATGTGGCGAAGAAGCTAAGTGGTTGAAGAATTTTGTAGAGAATATTCCTAATTAACAAAACTTGTGCCAATAATATGTTTATATTGTGATAACCAATTTGTAATTGATAAGACACAAAGTATAATTTATAATGGTAAGTCAAGAGTCTCAAGACATATACTTCGACGGCATAATACCGTAAGAAAAAGTTTCTTCACAAGACTCAAAAGAATTGACTATGTGAAGTCCAAGAATAACATTAAAGATCCTTAAACAAAAGAGTTAAATAGGGACTAAGTAGAGAAGACATCCAAAGAATGAGACTAACAAAAAGGTTAACATTATTACACAAGGACTCTATGCGCAGTACTATCATGCGCATAACCAATGAACTTACAACCAATGATTTTAGGTCATATCCTCATTCTTTTAGGCCTAGGGGTAGTACCATAGCTAGGCCCCCACTCGTAAGTATTTATAGGAAGGGTTCCTTCCCTTTAATAACTTAAAAGAAGACTTCTCATCTTATTTGGGAGGTACCTTGTTCAAAAGGTAATTCGCTGATTAGATGTCTTCCCCTCCTCAAATTCCGTGGGATTCAGAGCTTAACAACATCAAATTCATCAGCTCTTTCAGAGTAGATTATTTCGTTCGATAACATCGTTCGACTGAGATGAGTGCAACGGATTCACTTCGTAAATAATACTCTATTGTGCACAAAATACCCCAAATGGTTCTACATATTCACCTCCACGGTCACTTCTCAACCTCTTTATCTTTTAGTTGAGTTGATTCTCAAGTTCAAGGTTGTCCTCGATAAATTTTTCAAATGCCTCATCTTTGCTTTTCAGCAAGTACACATAATAATTTTTTATCTATCATCAATTAAAGTCATAACATACATGTTATCACCTCTCGTTGGCATGCATTTCAAATCACCGAGATCAATATGGGTTAATTCCAAAGGCTCACACTCCCTTTCAACTCTATGAAAGGGTGTTCTCGTTTGTTTGGCTTCTACAAAAGTTTCGCACATGTGTTTGGAATCTACATGACATTTGAGTATACACTCCAAATTCATTAGTTTCCTTATTGTATCATAATTTACATGCCTTAATCGATTATAGCATAAATGAGAGAACTCAAACAAATAAACAGAAGAATCATTTTCATTTATCTCTTTGGGTAAGATGGTATTTACATTAAGTTCCCACATGCCATTCTTTACTTAACCCTTCATCATAAACATGCCACTCTTTGTGAGGACTACTTTCCAGGACTCAAAGGCCACTCTAAATCCATGACTACAAAGTAGTGTCCCATAAACTAGATTCTTCTGTATCTAGAGCACACGCATCAACTTCACCTCTCTTCCTGATGTCATCTTCAGGATCATTGTGCCCTTTCCCTTGATCTCATAGGTCACAAAGTTTTGCATGTATAACTTCTCTCCATCTTCTAACAGTTCCTAAGTGGAGAAAGCTTTCTCTTCTTAACATACGTGGCATGTAGCTCTAGTATCTAGCCACCATTCCATGGGGTTAGATTCCACCAAGTTCATCTTGGATATCACTACCATGAGGTAGAGCGCATCTACCTCAGTGGCATTTGCTTCGGTCTTCTTACTTTGAGGTCTCTTGCAATCAGCAGCTCTGTGCCCCTCTTTGTCACAATTAAAACATTTACCTCAAACTTGGGTCACTGCTTCTTGAAGGCTCTACCCTTGGGTCCAATCCTCTTGGTGGGTGCGCCCTTCTTTGAAGTTTCACCATACTTAACCATGTTAGCTCTCTCTATCGATGCTTTCAGCCTTTTTTAAGAGCCTCAATTATCTTCCTCAATCCGTAGACGAATCCCTAGGTCCTCAAGACTTATCTCCTTTTTCTTATGCTTAAGATAGTTCTTGAAGTCCTTCCACCCCGAAGGCAGCTTCTCAATGACCGACGCAACTTGAAATGATTCACTGATCACCATCCCTTCAACATGAATTTCATGGATGATCAGCTGCAGTACTTGTACTTGACCACTACAGTCTTTGAATCCACCATATTGAACTCAAGAAAATGGCCCACAATGTATTTCTTGGAGCTCGCATCCTCAAAACTATACTTATGGTCCAAAGAATCCAAAGATCATTAGAGAAGCATTTGACACTATAGACATTGTATAGTGAGTCAATCAGGTTGTTCATTATATAATTACGATATAGAAAAGTTGAGTCCCCCCAAGCAATGAATGTTATGACCTGAGGGTCGGTCTCTTCCTCTGGTGAACTTCCCTAATGTTGTCAAATAGAACAACATCTTTTGTTTCCATCTCTTGAAGTTCATCCTAGTGAACTTCTCAGGCCTTTCGGCGACATCACTATGACGGACACATGTTTAAGACTCTCGCTTGAATTTGAACCTGCAAGTCCATTTCTAACCTTACCCATATTTGGGTTAAACCCCGTCAAGACACTCAGTGATGATTACTCCGGGAGCCAATGAGACATTCTCAATGCCCATGCTCTGGTTAATACTGCACATGTCTACAACATAAGGAAACAAGGCAGTAACTTCATTAAGCTTTTGATATAGCATGTAATCACTCTTTGAGATTATTAGTGGATTTCAAAAATATGTGCATGCGAATATCAAAAATATTTTGTAAATCAATAAAGAAATATAAATTTATTGAAGTGAAGATGTACAAAACTAAAGGAAATCTTTGGGCGAGTAGAGGCTCATTTAACGATTTCCTTAAAGCGTGATTAACCTCCCTTCGGTGTTGAGATTCTTTGATCCACCGCTTGTCAGGATACAACAACTCTTGAACCCTTCGTGTACCAAGAACTAGCTCTATGAACCTTGTGTACCATCCACTATCACCGAAAAATACCACGAAAAGTTTTACACTTAAATTACACTTGAAGCTGGTTTCGAGAGCTGGTTTGGAGAGCTCTCAAAAGACTCTTATTCGAGCAGGTATCAATGTATGTTTTCAACTTATCAAAAATGAATAAAAAAGTTCCTCTTTATAGGCAGCCGAGCTATATCGCTCCAGGCTACGCCTCACTTTGAGCCCATGCGACCCCTTTAATCAGGCGTAGTCTGAGTGCTCTTAAAAACCATTAAACAGACTTCGGTGTCACCTCAAATTGAGCCCAAGAGACATCTGAGTGCTCATAAATGGTCTTAAAAGCCATTTATTCAACTCAGGCGTTGCCTCGTTCTTATGAGCTAGGCGATGCTTCGATCCTTAAAGAAACTTAAATGTTCTTTAAGACCTATCAGGTGTCGTGACAAGTTGGTCCAAGTTTTGCCTCAACTTTGTTTCAGAGGATGCCTGGGTCATTAATGAACCTTAAATGTCCTTAAAGACTTCTCAGACATCGCCTGGAACAAAGTTGAGGCGACGCCTCAACCTTCAGGCGTTGCTTCTAAGTTAAAACGTCGCCTCCCATTGGAGCGTCGCCTCAAATTTTGGCTTAAGAACAATCATGGATCAAATACCTCTCATTTTAAGGTATCGATTCATGATTATTTAGCTCACATTAAGATGTACCCCATCTTTATGCTTTGAGATTTACTCCACCTTAAATATTTGTTGTAGAGCTTGTTCTTTTGAGCTGAAGTTATTTACTTAAATATTGAACTAAACTAAACTTTACTTAACTTAATTTATTGTCCATGTGGTTGAAGTATTATGATCAAGCGTTCATGTCAATTATATATGGGAGTAGGATTCACACACACGTTGCCTGTCGGCACATGATTGGATATTGAGATGGTGCGTGTGTCCTCAACAAAATGGTTTTGAGCTCACAAGGTATTCTTACGATAAGCATGTTTGTGGTAAACTTATCACTTAATATGAGACAATTATAAATGGGAGATCGTCAATTTCCTTAGGATAATGAATCGGAAACAAAGCATAAACTTGGCTGCTGTAGCTCTTAAATACAATTAGAATTCACTCACATTCTACAAATTTAAATATCCGTGAAGCTTAATTTGATATTTATAATTTATCGTATATGAGGACATGCATTGATTAGCCCGGTCGAAACTCATGGACGCCTCTTTAATCAACGGGCGTTATTGTATAGCTACTTTTCATATTTGGAAATGCAAGTCATACGTATCCTGCTTTAACCTTTGAAGAATGGGTATGATTGGCAATTAGAGCATTTGATATTTGGCATTCCTTTTATAACCTCTTGTAAGTGAATAGATGTGTCTCGCAAACAAAACTTTACAAAATGATTTATTCTTACATTTATTGCACGAACATCGCATCTTATTTTCAAAAAATATGTGGCCATTCGTAGGGACTAATTCAAGAAATATCCCTACACCGTGCATAAAAAGTTCATTATTATATGGTTCACCGAGATTCCATTGATTGTACATTCAAAAATGTTCACAAATCAAATTTTCCATGGCAAACATGCTTGACATATATATATATATATATATATATATATATATATATATATCAACTATCAATTATATAAAGAATTGGAATATTTTACTTGAGATTACATTTTGAACCTTCGAAAAATATAAAACCCAAGGTTCGAGAGAACTATTTGTCACCGAAAGTGAAGATTCGAGAATGAGAAAGAAGAAAAGAGGAATCATAAATTATAATACAAAGCAGATAAGGAGGATATCTGAATGGATGGAAAAGAATAAGAAAAAGAGAGGATAAGGGGAGAAGGGAACCTCAAATGAAGACAAACAATTTGAGTCAATAAAAATTACATAAAAATATTTGGTTTCAAATGCAAATTATATTTAAAAAATAGGGTAAGGGTTTCTTCGAAATTGTATTACTTCCTACCTCCCCAGAAGCTGGATTCACCACCTTATGCAGTTCTCATCTGACGGATTTTAATTGAAGAGTGCGGAACATGTATATGCCCAACATACGATCTCCAGAATCAGGCTCACGAATCCGATTAAATTAATAATTTCAAGTCTCAAAGTAGGCTGCCACAGAATATTCATGAGGAACAAAGTTTGTGTACGATATTCCCTAACAATGATCTAATGTGAATTCAAGGATAGAAAAATACTTCCCACTTTATGCAAGCACTTGTGTGATATTTAACATTTAAGTGTTGATGAGTCGTAATTGTACGTTCATCTTATTATTTTTAATGCATCCATTTTAATACATTTCTGTATCAAATATCACTTGTTTGGTACAATTTTGTGTCTCAATTATATTTTTGTAGTGCTAAGAGGGAAATCATGTTAAAAAGGTCATTCACTTATGATTTCGTCACAAAGGACAAAATGAATAGGGGTATTTTGTAGGTTTGTTGGTCATACATGGATGATCCGATGAATACAAACCACACATCATTCGAAAGCTGACTCAAAGATTTACACCTCTCTAGTTTACAACGAGAGTACGTTTATAAGTTAAAAAGGATAAATCAATGATCAAATACAAAAGTTAATGGGTATAGCGGGAAAGGAAGAAATTACTTCCGGGGGCAAATAGTTAAATTTCCCCGTTGTGAGTGGAGATAATATGATAAAGCGTGGATCCAACTGAGATGACATCATCAAAGAGTTAGATTTCCTAATTTCTAAAAGTTCAGATTCCATTTTGATAAAGATATAATCTGCAAACATATAAAGATTGACATCTATTGGAGTTAATTAAAGAACAAGATACAATCAAATTTAAAAGATATATTCCTTTAAGAATTAAGATTGGCAAGCTTGTACACTATATAAAGAGACCTCCTATATCAGAATTCAATCATCAAGCAATCAAGGGCTAGAGGCCTAGAGAGGAGCCGAGGCGACGACAAAGTCTTGGAGCTCTTCAAGAGACATTAACACTCTTCTCCTACAATGTAAAGCTAAAACACTTGTTTCAATTCTGTATATGAACTTATGACATCACGTTTTGAGGCTTGATTTTAATGCATATGTCATATTTTCTTTTATTAGTTCTCTGCGCTAATTTAACGATCTTGAATTACTAGATTTAGTGGATACGTGAGTGCGATTCTTTGTGATCTACTTAGTATTCACAAATGATTGTTCTAGATTGATACTTTTCATTAATTATTTATTAATTCTTATAACTCAATATGAGACAATTATAAATGAGGGATCACAAACAAAAAGGAGCCAAACTAGCCGGAACATCTCGACTCTACAGCAGAGGCTAATTGTAGTCGTTCCTTATTAAAAACCCGTCTGCCAAATCCTTCTGCTTGACAAAAGATAACTTTTGCCTCAAGATAAAGAGTACTACCGGCGGCTCCATACCATTACCCTTAGCTCACCTCGCTGCCATAGTACTGACCAGCTGGCCCGCTCTCTCCCCAAAAACTTCTAAAGATTCCATGATGAAATGCACTAACATATGTCCATTGACTGAATAACCAACTCTGTACATAGAGATCTTCCTCCCTTGTGCCCTCATATCTGCCTCTCCTAACTTCAGTTATGCCCCTCCTCCCAATGAACACATCCACATAAAGATCTCTACCTCCATCCCTCGCAGGTACCAAAATGTCCTTTAGCTTATCTCCCCTAACAAGAAGACCATGGACTTCTAGCTTAGGCCCTAGATTAGCCTCTATAAAAAAGTGAGCAACGAATCTCTTACTACATTATGCTTTAGAATCTGTCTTGCAGCCCCAAGACAATGGGAGTCGTGATGGCCAGCCACATTAGAAGTGTTCAACTCTCAAAAGGTAGTACATGCTCGAGAAACTGCAAACACGTCGCGTTTGGTAAGGTAGTTAAAGGCCAAATGATACGCTGTCAGGTTCATATGAAGCCTAGATAAAGGCATAGGTATCGTCGTGGTCCAAATACCGATCCTTGATGCCGAAACAGCATTCACTAGGGTCTTTACTGGGGACACCCCCACCTCTTGATCTCATTCTTGATGACTTCCGTGGCCAAATCGGTGAGTCATTGTTGTGGCTTAGCCTTCGACCTTACCTCCTCCAAACCAACTAGGGAGCAATGATGAAACTTCAAATTCCACTCTTCGTAAGCATTTCTCGTAAATCCCCTGCCTGCACCAAAGAAGCTACAACACCCAAGAAAGCCACATTGTTCCCCACTGAAATACCTAACCCACCAAACTTTAGAAGCAAACCCATCAAACTCCTTTGCTCCATCATGAAATCCGCATTCCAAATATGCACCAAAATTTGATGCACCGCTGCATCAAAAGAACAAATCGACCTCTTAATCCAGAGGCAGTGAACTCCTCAAATTATATATCATCTTCAGCATGCCTACTCATGCTTGCAAAAGTAACAACTTCAACTACGGGTTATCCAAATTA
Organism: Umbilicus rupestris; assembly: GCA_963678935.1. NCBI lineage: Eukaryota > Viridiplantae > Streptophyta > Magnoliopsida > Saxifragales > Crassulaceae > Umbilicus > Umbilicus rupestris. The sequence continues at coordinate 1,682,539 of OY787619.1, forward strand.
GACACCTCAGCTAGGATGGCCTAAATACTAAGAATTCTCTGCCCCGAAAAAAACTTGTCTCGCATCTCAGAGGGCTGGCCCTAGTCTCCACATGTCCACCACCACAAGGATTTGCTATGGTTGAGAACTAACTCTAGACGTTGGCTCGAATCCCGAATGACCCCAAACACTGCCAACAAATCCTCTTGATGACCCATCATCAAGGTACCAAGCATTGAGCATCAAGCGAGGACAAAGCTCCCTAATCCAACATAGCAATGGCTGCAAAGCGATGGAAAAAAGTAAGGGCCCCATAGGATCGCCTTGTTTCACCCCACGACAACTACGAATGGTTGACTCTCCAACAAAGAGCAACGCCTACGAATGGTTGACTCTCCAACAAAGAGCAATGCCTGAGATCCGTAACAATACTCTACCCAAGTACTCAGAGATGGAAAATGGCACCGCACTCCCTCCATGAAAACCTCTAAGCTGACCAGATTAAAAGCATTCGTGAGATCCACATTCAAAATCTACAACCCCTCATCGACAAAATGCTTAACCACCAAGTGGTTCAACAAATGTGTAATAGCCTCTGCTGTTTCTCTCACTCCCACACCCAACTGAATAGGCAATATATGAGCCATTGATGAAGCTCTAACAACACTCAAAACCACTCTCTACGTAAGATTATGTCAATCTCTCTAACTGCGACCGGCCGAACTCCTCCAGCTTTAGCAAGAGGAATGATAAAGAACACTCATAAAAACCGAAGCCAAACTAAGAGGCGCTCTCCCACTGAAAAAAGCACCACATGGACTGTAAAAACCCTTTGTAATTGAACCGTTTTCATCTCCTCGTCCTCATCCTCGTGTCAAGCCAATGGCGAATCCAGTTACCAAGATTACGGCCAACTTCCAGATCTCTTTGTTGTATGTTAAGATGGACCTTAAGGGCAATATCGCCCTCGCCTGTAAACGAAATCACGAAGCTTCAGATGCTAAGGCATAATCAGGTGCCTCAAAATAAAATCTAACCGAACTCTCAAAGCACCATCGCAGCCACCTCATCGACACTTTTCTCTCACAGCCGCTTATTGGAAAAGAAGAGAACAAATGGGATTTCACAGTGTCAGGAATCTTAAAAGCTTTGTTGTCGTCACAACAACCACATCTTCCTATGGACTTCTCAGTCCGCAAACTCGAGCCTTCCTTTCACCAACGCTCACAACAAATGGCTTCTCAACAGATCTCAGAGGTAGTCGTGAAGAAGATTTCACTCGAACCAGCTGGATTGTTTGCTTCCACAACTGTAGTAGACCCTACGCTCAATCCCTGCGCTATTTGAATTCAAATTTAAATAGTAGGCTTCATTCCTAATTTCAAGAAATACCTCTACTTGTTTCTTGTGTCACATTTAGTTGGTCGATTTATCGACTTAATATTCATTCATTTACTAGAAATTTTTGTTCGTTTCCTAAACTTCTTATTGTCATTTTATTACTCTACCCTTGTTCTAGGTGAAAACTTATTAAATTGAAGCTTTTTAATATGTTAGGAGAAAAATAAAGCAAAATATAAAGATTTAAACGGAAACATATCAAATTTAAGTGGATTGATGATCGGTCGGATTCCAGACCGATTCTCGCTTGTGTTTATTGGTTGCTTTCGTTCATTTTTGGAATATTATGACCATTATACACTCTCTCTTTCTTGTTTCAGGGCCAATCTGCTCAGGGCGCCATAGGGAGTAAAGTAGAGGCAACTGCATGCAAAAGAGACGAGAAATTGTCAAAGTGCCCGTATCTCCCGTACCTCCCGTATTGGTACGTTCGACACGGTCGATACGACCGTGTCGATTGTTCGATTCCAGCTGACGTCGAATCGACCGTAGCGAGTGGATATGGTCGTGTCGATCGTGTCGACCGTATTGATACGACCGATACGGACAGCTCAGCAAATTTTCATAGAATTTGAAGGGAACCGAGGGAGAAAGGAAGGGAGATTGGATAGGACACGAACAAGAGGAGCTGGGAGGCGAGATAGGGCACGAACCAGAGAAGAAAGGGAGGAAGAAAAGAGGTTTTTCGATCCTTGATTACTCAAGTGCATGGTTGTAATCCGTTGTTTTCATTAGAGAATTGGATTTGTAACTCGTTCTTTATATATGAAAGCAATGATATCATTTTCCATGTCTCGTGAGTAATCTCCCTAATTCCAAGGTTTGATGAATCTTGTCTAGTGTGTTTGACATATTGTGATGATGTTCTAAACGAAAGTTTAGGTGGATGATTGATAGATTACGGTTTTCCCTCAAGTGTGTCAAGTTATGCATGCTAGGTGTTTGAAAGAATGCCAGCATGAAATCCGTTTTAACTCGAGTGCGTTATTGAGAGATACACACTTAGGAAAGACGAGAGTAAAACCGACTTTGATTTTATTGACATACGAAAGTAGCATAAAGAGATAAGTTAGAGGTTAGCTTAGCTTCATCCTAACTCTTTTACTGATTATCATAGCGACGGCTTGTGATTAGTGGAGGAAGTTAGAGCGAATCAAAATATTGAGAGATTGAGATTCGATTTCCATAATAGGTTGATAATCAAAATTGAGCGAAAGCTAGTTTAGAATATTGATCTATTCATAACCTCTATAGTCTTCCATCATCCATTCATCTTCGTCACTTTATTAGAAAACACTAGACAAGTGAAATCAACCTTGGAATCTTCTTGAAATTTGGCCATTTAACCTTAGCTTGCCTGTCTTAATTCAATTATTTACACAATATCAATTCACAGATCGAGTTAGCTAAACAAAACTAGACTTTGCGTAGTGCATAAGCTTAGTTTACTCCTTGGACGACCCGGAATACTTCGGTTTATAAATTGTTTTTGACCTGCCTTGGAACTTCATATTCACTGAATTTGGAGTACAAAATTTCTACACGTCAAAATGGCGCCGTTGCCGGGGAGTAACGAGTTAGCTTGTCATTAGATTAAATCTAGCGAATCGTTTAGACTACTCATTTTAAATTTCAGTACTTTTATTTTGCATTTCCCACTTGTGCTTTCACGGTTGTTTTTGTTTGTGATACATTTCAGGGTTCTCTATTATTGGGATGCAAACCCGGTCTAAGAGCGGAATCAACAAGAAAAAGAATCCAGATTTGAGTCACTCAACGCCTCTTGCAGCAACCAGTAGCAAGAGTAAAGCAAAGAAAACCGTCACGCCTAGGGAGAATAAGACACCGGAAATGGAACCACAAAGGAACAATGCAAATGATCCTCCTCGAGAAGAACTTATTCCAAGGATGCCGGACTTACCTAATCAAGGTCGATATCAGCGACGAGAGGTACAAGGAGAGCCAAGAGCCATGAGGGATTACACATTCCCAACCATGACCACATTGCAATCACCAATCACATACCCAGCAGTGACCGCCAACAATTATGATATCAAACCGGCGCTGCTTGCCTTGGCTTCCAACTCGCCCTTCTCGGGACTTCCGAATGAAAATCCAAGCGCTCACCTGAATTCATTTCTTCAGTTGCTGAACACATTCAGGATCAATGGGGTTTCAAGAGATGCAGTTTGTCTCAGAGTCTTCCCCTTCTCACTAGCGGGAAAAGCAAAGGAATGGTTGTGGAGCCATAATCCCGAAACTTTCAGTACTTGGGATGACTTGGCGCAGGCGTTCTTGACTCAGTATTTTCCGCCTGGAAAAACAGCGCAATACAGAACCAACATCAGCAATTTTGGGCAAAAGCAAGGTGAGACATTGTATGAAGCTTGGGAACGCTTCAAGAGTTTGTTGAGAGCTTGCCCACATCATGGTTTGCCCAAGTGGCTTGTCGTTCAATCATTTTATAATGGGTTGGACAATGATGTGCGAGCTACTGTGGATCAAGGAGCTGGAGGATCTCTTATGGATCACACACCGGAGGATGGTGAAAGAATTATTGAGAAGATGTCCAGCAATGCTCATAGATGGACAAGTGAGAGATCCAACCCTCGGAAACATTCCAACACTCAGTCAACCTATGCTGTGGACACAAATGATGCTATTGGAGCGTTGTCAAAGAAGTTTGATGCCTTGATCACAACTATTGGTAATTTTAATGCAAATCAGTCCGGTAGTTCCTCATCAACAGGAGGGTGTGAGATTTGCGCATCAGTGGACCATGATTCAACATATTGTCCGCTCACAATGCCCCTAGAAGGTGGAATCAACAACAAGGATGTTAACTTCATGGGTAGACAAAATGTAGGTGCTTATGGATCAAGTGCAAATCCAGCTTATCATCCTAGTAATCGAAACCATCCGAACTTCTCCTACAAAACCCAAGAACCTACCCCTCCCGGATTTCAACCAAGGCAGTACCAAAGCAACCAGAGATTTCAAACAAATCAAGGAAGTCAGAATTTTGTTCGGAACAATCAGCAGGGGCAAGGGAACTATAATAGAAGTCAAGGACCGGTGCAATACTCGAATAATTATCAAAACCAACCTTCTCAAGGGCACCACACACAAGCACCGCCTCAGGCTTCTTCAAGCAGCTCTAACCCTACCATGGAGGCCATTCTTGCTCAACTTGTTGCGGGTCAAGAGAAGTTGAATGCAAGAATCGATGAACTTGCCATTCACAACAAACACTTGGAGACACAAATTGCACAACAGGCAGCTTCTTCGTCAAGGTCACATGGTAAGCTTCCTTCAAAGCCAGACATGGGTAACAATGAATCCTGTAGTGCCATCACTACAAGAAGTGGTATAGTGATAGACCCCGCTAACGCTAGAACGCGCGCCTCCAAGCCAAGGGTGGTCTTGGATGAGAATTCAGAGAATGAGAAGGACACAGCTGAAAAACCTGATGTAGAAGAGGTTGAACCCACACCGGTTGAGAGAGATGTAGCTGTCGAGGTACCGACATACAAGCCTAAAGTGCCATTCCCACAGCGGCTAGCTAAGAGCAACAAGGAGGCTCACTTCAAGAGGTTCTCGGATATGCTGACAAAGCTCCAGGTAACGCTGCCCTTCACAGAGGTAATCTCTCAAGTCCCTACTTACGCAAAGTTTTTAAAAGATATCATTTCTCAAAAGCGTAGGATTGATGTGCATGAAACTGTTGCATTGAATGAGATGTGTAGTGCCGTAGTTCAAAATGCATTACCTAAGAAGTTAGGAGATCCGGGTAGTTTTGCTATCCCTATCAATATTGGTAATGTTATTATTGAGCGTGCATTATGTGATCTAGGAGCTAGCATTTCTCTTATGCCTTATTCACTATGCAAAAAGCTAGATCTTGGTGAACTTACTCCTACATCCATTTGTTTGAGATTGGCGGATCGCTCTTCTAGATTTCCTAAAGGAGTTCTTGAAGACGTCCCCATTAGGGTAGGGAATTTCTATATTCCCGTTGACTTTATTGTTTTAGAGATGGAGGAGGATAAGGAAGTACCAATCATTCTTGGTAGACCATTTCTAGCTACCGCTGGAGCCGTAATTGATGTTAGACATGGCTCACTTGTGTTGCACATTGGTGACGAAGAGATTGCATTTAGTCTAGAAAAATCATGCAAAACACCATGCTCATCATTTGATTGCAATCGTATTAGCTCATGTGATTTGATAGATCATTGTGTTTTATCTTCATCTAATCTTTTGAGTTTTGAAGATACTAATGAGCACAGCATTGGGGCTATTGATTTGGGAGAGGGCAGCACGGATGAGGATAAGGGGAGCAAGATCTCGAAGACGGCCCAAGAAGGTAAGGAGTCTTGCAAGGTAGAGCTCAAAGCTCTACCGGCAAGCCTAAGGTATGAATTCCTTGATGAAAATTCTGCGTATCCGGTGATTGTGAATTCTGCTTTGAATGGGGACGAGACTTCGACGTTGTTGCATGTTCTTAGGAAGTATAAGAAGGCTTTGGGGTACTCAATTGATGATCTTACTGGTATTAGTCCTAGTATTTGCATGCATAGGATTCAGTTAGAAGATGAGGCTAGATCATCCAAGGAACATCAACGTAGGTTGAATCCCAATTTGAGTGAGGTAGTGAAGAAGGAGATTATGAAACTGTTAGATGCTGGCATTATCTTTTCTATTCCTGATTCAAACTGGGTTAGCCCAATCCATGTTGTCCCGAAGAAGGGAGGATTTACTGTTGTGGCCAATGAGCGGAATGAATTGATACCTACACGAACCGTAACTGGTTGGCGTATGTGTATTGATTACCGTAAGTTGAATAAGGCCACAAAGAAAGATCACTTCCCTCTTCCGTTTATTGATCAAATGCTTGAGAGGTTGGCCAATCATAGCTTCTTCTGTTATCTTGATGGATACAGTGGGTTTTTCCAGATACCCATTCACCCACAAGATCAGGAGAAGACGACGTTCACTTGTCCTTATGGGACTTTCGCTTATAGGCGAATGCCATTTGGACTTTGTAACGCACCTGCAACTTTTCAAAGATGCATGATGGCAATCTTCTCTGATCTTATAGAAACGGAGATGGAAGTCTTCATGGATGATTTCTCGGTTTATGGGTCTTCTTTTGATCATTGCCTTCTTAACCTTTCCCATGTTCTTGAGAGATGTATTGAGACTGATTTAGTGCTTAATTGGGAAAAGTGTCATTTTATGGTGCAAGAGGGTATAGTCTTGGGACATCTAGTTTCCAATCGAGGGATAGAAGTAGATCCAGCTAAGATAGAGGTCATTGCCAAACTTCCACCTCCTAGGGATGTTAAGGGGATTAGAAGTTTTCTGGGTCATGCTGGGTTTTATAGGCGATTCATTAAGGACTTTTCCAAGATAGCTCGACCCCTCACTAATCTCTTGTGCCATGATGTTGATTTCCATTTTGATGATGCTTGTTTTGAAGCCTACACTAGGCTTAAAGATGCCTTGACCTCAGCCCCTATTATTCAGCCTCCCAATTGGGAACTCCCGTTTGAACTTATGTGTGATGCGAGTGAATTTGCAGTAGGTGCTGTGTTAGGTCAACGAGTTGATAAGAAGCTACATGCCATTTACTATGCTAGTAAAGTCCTTGACCAAACCCAGGCTAACTACACCACCACAGAAAAAGAGATGCTTGCCATTGTGTTTGCCTTTGAAAAGTTCAGACAATACCTTGTAGGATCGCATACCATAGTTTATACCGATCATGCTGCCATTAAGTACCTCATAGCTAAGAAAGATTCTAAGCCTAGATTGATTAGGTGGGTACTCCTACTCCAAGAATTTGACATTCTCATTAAGGATAAGAAAGGGGTAGAGAACCTAGTAGCTGATCATCTCTCTAGGCTAGAAGAAGATCCCCAAGCTAGGGTGGCAGCAACTCCCATAGATGATTCGTTCATAGGAGAGAGCTTAATGGGAGTGGAGCTGCAAGCGGCTCCTTGGTATGCAGATTATGTGAATTATTTGGTTTGTGGTCTACTTACTACTGATCTTAATCATCATAAGAAGAAGAGGTTTCTGCATGATGTGAAAAAGTATTACTGGGATGAGCCTTACCTTTATAAGCTTTGTGCAGATGGAATTTACAGGACTTGTGTGGCTGAGGAGGACATGATGAGCTTTCTTGCTCAATGTCATGATTCTCCCTATGGTGGGCATGGTAGTGGCAACAAGACTGCATCACGAGTTCTCCAGTGTGGATTCTATTGGCCCTCACTTTTTAAGGATTCCTACGAGTACGCCAAGAGATGTGATAGTTGCCAAAGGAGTGGTAATATTTCTAAGCGCAATGAGATGCCCCAACATCCTATTCAAGAGGTAGAAATTTTTGATGTTTGGGGGATAGATTTTATGGGTCCCTTTCCCACCTCCTTTGGAAACTCATATATCCTGGTAGCTGTAGACTATGTGTCTAAGTGGGTAGAAGCTGTAGCCTCTCCTACTTGTGATGCTAAAGTTGTTACGAAGCTATTTAGGAAGATCATATTCCCTAGATTTGGCGTACCACGTACGGTTATTAGTGATGGGGGGTCACATTTTAAGGAGAAGAATTTTGAGGCTTTGCTAAAGAAGTATGGTGTTTACCATAAGATTGCCACCCCTTATCACCCACAGACAAGCGGGCAAGTGGAGGTTTCGAATAGGGAAATTAAGATCATTCTCGAGAAGACAGTCAGTCGGTCTAGAAAAGATTGGGCTTCTAAGCTAGATGATGCACTTTGGGCATACCGTACTGCATTTAAAACCCCTATTGGAATGTCTCCATATCGATTGATTTATGGGAAAGCATGTCATCTTCCTGTTGAGCTGCAGCATAAGACTTTTTGGGCAATTACAAGATTAAACTTTGATTTACGTGCTGCAGGAGAGAAGCGGTTGTTACAGTTGAATGAATTGGACGAAAGTCGCTTGGATGCTTATGACAACGCGCTTCTCTACAAAGAAAGAACGAAGAGATGGCATGATAAAAAGCTGGTGAGGAAGAGCTTCAAACAAGGAGACCAAGTCCTTTTGTTCAATTCAAGATTAAGACTTTTTCCCGGTAAGTTAAGGACTAGGTGGTCGGGCCCTTTTCACGTTCATAAAGTGTTTGATGATGGGCATGTGGAGCTTTTACATTCTGAGGGGGAGTTGTTCAAGGTTAATGGGCATCGAATTAAATTGTATTACGGGCTAGAGAAGGAGGTAGGCTATGTGAGCTACCACTTGGATTGATCATGCGCGCCCTTAGCTATGTCTCGCCAAGACTTTAAACTAGGCCTTTTCGGGAAGTAACCCGCTTTGTGAGTTCTTCTTGTTTCTTGCTTTTGTTTTTTTTGTTTTTCTTCTTCTTTTAGTTGCATTAGGAGTCATGTGCTAGGCCTGCGTCTTGGTCGTCTTATTTTATCTCGGAGTTTGGGGTTTAGTTTTTCTCGATGTCATCTTGGTTCGGCTAGGTCGTACGGACCGTGTCGGTCGTATTGATACGGTCAATACGATGTCCGTGATATTTCAAGGACCGTATCGACCGTATCGAGTGCATATGGTCGTGTCGGTCGATCCGGTCGTATCGACCGTATCGATACGGTTCTTCGGCTAGTATTTGACCTAAATCGCGATTTCAGATTTTGAAATCGCGATTTTCCCCAAATTCCCACATCTCCCCCAGCCGCACCTGCCTCCAGCCACAACCCACTGCTCCGCACCAGCCGACCCACGCCAGCCACCCCAGCGACCGCACCTGCCTCCGCGCTCACCCAGCCGCGTTCCACCACACCCCAGCCGCGCTCGCCCGTTCTGCACTCAGCCCTCTGCAACCTAGCGCTGCAACAGCTCCGTTTACTCTCCACAGGGCAGACACTCAACCTCAGCTCCTCAACCACAATGCCGCCCACAAAACAGCCCACAGGCAGCAGGAAGAAGAATGTTGTTCGCCGCCCAGGTCTGCCCCCTCCATTTCCAAAGACTTACAAGTTCATCAATCCAAGGTCCGCGGAGCGGCTTAAGCGCATCCTCGACGGGAAGAAAGAAATTGTGCCCACTCCCATGCCCGATGTGACGACAATGCGCAGGTTTGCTATCTTCGACTCAGTTAATAGCAGGCTGCAACGGTTTGGCCTTGGGGTGCTTGTAGGGGCTACATGGCCGACTCATAAAAACATGGTCCATGAGTTTATTGCTTCCTTTGAAGCTGTGATCGAAGGGCAGAGGGTGACCGCCTGGAAATTCCAATTGGGGAATGAAGAGCGCCACCTATCCAGAGAGGAGCTCCATGACATTCTGGAATTTCCTATGGAGGGCACTATTCCTGTGGTGAATGATATTGAGCGGACAGAATTTTGGCAGAAGTTATCCGGGCAAGATGCGGTGTTCTCTCCTAGCCCACCCTCCTCGTGCATTAGAGACGCGGAATGGAAATATATGCATCGCATCATTGCGACATCACTCAATCCGCGTGTTGAAGGGGGGACGAAGGTGTCTCAACAGGATTTGGACCTCCTCATCGCGCTTGATAAAGGCGTGGAGTTCGATGTTATATCATATTTGACCTTCCGCTTTGAAGAGTTCCAAAACAATGATGAGAGATATGTTCTTGGTGGTGGCGGCTTCATTACTGCGCTAGCCGAAGCTTTTCGCTATGAGCTTCCACCGGCTGCCCCGGGCATGTTCCCCATTTTGGACCTTGCCGCTCTTAGGCAAATGCGGATGGTGCTACCTAATGGTACATGGTATCATAGGATAGATGGTCCTTCTACAGCGGCTGGTCGTGCTTCGAAGCGCCGACATGAGACTGCGCCTCCACCATCAGCGGCGCAAGAGGATGCTCAGCCCACACATCAAGCTCCGGACTACAGCCCCCAGCTAGACTATCTTATGCGCTCTCAGGAGTGGACGACCAGGGCTATCACTGCTTTGCTTCAAGCCGGAGGAATTCATGACTTTCCAGCACCTCCTACCGCTCCCGGACACGAGACTTTTGAGCCGCAGGATCCTATGCCATGGACCGGCCCGAATGATGATGATGCTGGACCTTCTCAGCGCGGCGCCGAGTGACTACCTTTAGGATGCTATTTTTTTTGATAAATTAGTTGATGTCCTTGCTAGATTGACTTGACTTCTCTTGGTAGTTCTCTCTTGTTGGCTATGATGGTTGCACTTGAACATTTGCTTGTTGCTATTTTGTGTCCTTATGAAATTCTGAATGTTTAAATCTCATCGTAAGGCTGTTTCATTGTCATGGATATATATGTTTCATATCTTATTTTGGCGATGAATTTGATGAACTTGATTGTGCTCTATTTGTCCACCTATCTTCTCATTTTTCAGGTCATCAAAGTGGCGGAAATTTGTTGACTCCCGCACGAAATGGCCACGCTCACTAGGGGAGTTTCTATGCACTCTTCTCATTTTTAATTTTTAGCTTAGGGACTAAGCTTTGTTTTAAGTGTGGAGTGGCTAGTGCATATTAATTGAGTGTTTCACAGATTAACTTGCTTGAATATGCATTGAGTGCTTGGTGCCAAAATATTCATTGATTCCATACTAGGCATATTGTTATAAGAGTGTTTGACCTCTTTTAAGCTTGGGATCAGCATGCTTGAGTTTCACATACCGCATCTAGCCTCTTTCATTTTGCTAATTTAGAGCCTAGGGCCGAGTAAGTTCTCATGATCGCGCCTTCTTGTGAGTCATTATTATTGCTATCCATTGCCTATCTCGCATTCTAGGAATTTTTCATTGCTTTCTTTGGACCTTGGTGTAGCGTGCACTCTTTTAATGCATAAACCTTGCGATTGCTTTTAGGTGACTCTTGTTTGCTTGCCTAGCTCCTCGCTTGTAATTGTTTCTTGCGCATCCTCAACCTCTATTTGGGCTCATTGTCAAGTTCTTATTGTGTGACCCTGGCTGCAATGCCGAGGGTTAGGAAGAAAAGTTCCCCCTCGAAAGTATTGCACCCAATGAAAACAAAAACAAAAACAAAAAAAAAAAAAAGGGTCGAGGCTAGGAAGAAAAGTTCCTCCTCGAAAGCTTGAGAAAAAAAGAGAGAAAAGAAATAGTAAGAGCTTGACTTTAAGCCCATCCGCCATATCATTCTTGTGCAAGTCTACAATTTGCTTGTGTGCTAGCTTGCTTTACTAGAGAATGACCCTTGTGTTAGCACGTAAGCATCAATGGGTTTATGATTGTTTTTGAAAAATAATTTTTGCCGAACTCCTCTTTCCTTATGAATTATGATGCAAAGTCTAAGGCTTGGATATGAGTTCTGCATGTTGTGTATAAACCCTTGTTTCGAATGCTTTGCCTTGAAAATGAATAGATTGCGAGATTGGTTTTGGTTGGCGCTGGTACTGATTTTCTTGAGTGTGACCCCCTCATGTGTTCTTAGGCGGCTTGAAAACTCTTTGATTGCAATTTGTTTGAAGTGTTAGTGTGAGGTGTGGGGCTAGAGTTTGTGAAACCCGTGCTTTGGTGGTCGCCACTCTATTATTCAAAGCTTAAGTTGGGATAGAGCGTCTTGAATATATTATAACATGTTCTGATTGTTTGCTCGAGACGATCAAATTTTAAGTGTGGAGTGTTTGATCGGTCGGATTCCAGACCGATTCTCGCTTGTGTTTATTGGTTGCTTTCGTTCATTTTTGGAATATTATGACCATTATACACTCTCTCTTTCTTGTTTCAGGGCCAATCTGCTCAGGGCGCCATAGGGAGTAAAGTAGAGGCAACTGCATGCAAAAGAGACGAGAAATTGTCAAAGTGCCCGTATCTCCCGTACCTCCCGTATTGGTACGTTCGACACGGTCGATACGACCGTGTCGATTGTTCGATTCCAGCTGACGTCGAATCGACCGTAGCGAGTGGATATGGTCGTGTCGATCGTGTCGACCGTATTGATACGACCGATACGGACAGCTCAGCAAATTTTCATAGAATTTGAAGGGAACCGAGGGAGAAAGGAAGGGAGATTGGATAGGACACGAACAAGAGGAGCTGGGAGGCGAGATAGGGCACGAACCAGAGAAGAAAGGGAGGAAGAAAAGAGGTTTTTCGATCCTTGATTACTCAAGTGCATGGTTGTAATCCGTTGTTTTCATTAGAGAATTGGATTTGTAACTCGTTCTTTATATATGAAAGCAATGATATCATTTTCCATGTCTCGTGAGTAATCTCCCTAATTCCAAGGTTTGATGAATCTTGTCTAGTGTGTTTGACATATTGTGATGATGTTCTAAACGAAAGTTTAGGTGGATGATTGATAGATTACGATTTTCCCTCAAGTGTGTCAAGTTATGCATGCTAGGTGTTTGAAAGAATGCCAGCATGAAATCCGTTTTAACTCGAGTGCGTTATTGAGAGATACACACTTAGGAAAGACGAGAGTAAAACCGACTTTGATTTTATTGACATACGAAAGTAGCATAAAGAGATAAGTTAGAGGTTAGCTTAGCTTCATCCTAACTCTTTTACTGATTATCATAGCGACGGCTTGTGATTAGTGGAGGAAGTTAGAGCGAATCAAAATATTGAGAGATTGAGATTCGATTTCCATAATAGGTTGATAATCAAAATTGAGCGAAAGCTAGTTTAGAATATTGATCTATTCATAACCTCTATAGTCTTCCATCATCCATTCATCTTCGTCACTTTATTAGAAAACACTAGACAAGTGAAATCAACCTTGGAATCTTCTTGAAATTTGGCCATTTAACCTTAGCTTGCCTGTCTTAATTCAATTATTTACACAATATCAATTCACAGATCGAGTTAGCTAAACAAAACTAGACTTTGCGTAGTGCATAAGCTTAGTTTACTCCTTGGACGACCCGGAATACTTCGGTTTATAAATTGTTTTTGACCTGCCTTGGAACTTCATATTCACTGAATTTGGAGTACAAAATTTCTACACGTCAATTGACCTATTTGTCTTGAAAGGCTTTCCGAGCGCATAATTATTTTACGATTGAGGCGTGTAATAACTTGTTTAGGGTTTAGGTAACCAAAGGGCTAAATCTTTCTAGTTTACACTAAGACAAAAATTAAAGGTTGAATGGATCAATAAGCAACCGAAGTCAGAATTATCGTACAGAGTGAACAGTGGCCCGGTTCAAGTAAAACCGCCCAAATGCATGATTTTATTTTAGACCCTCTGAGATGGCCCGGTTCAGAACGAAACCAACGGTTCACCAAGTGAACCGACAGTTGTGACAAGTCAACCGCCGGTTTACAGTGAACAGGCCCGAACTTGATTTCTTAAATTGGCTCAATCAGTTTTAGTATAAATAAAGACCTAAAACCCAGAGTTCGGGGGGATTTTGTAAAGAGTTTTTGAACAAGAGCTAAAGGTATGACGGAAGAATTCAAAGATTGAAGATTCGGCATTAATAGCGAAGGATTCATCGTCTACTTCTTCCTTCTTCTTTCTTTATGTTCTTTAACACAATGTATTCTTATTTTCTTACAATTAATTATGAGTAGTCGTATGATTCTGTGATCCTACGGATCCCGAGTTGTATTAAATTTTTTCATCATGTGATTTAATATAAAATTTAATTCAAATTAGACATATATGTTTGATCCTACATAGCTTAATGCTATGTTCAATGTGATCGTAAGGACAATTAAGCTAAGAACCACTATCATAGTAGCTATGTCGGTAGTATATGATTTGGTAGGGGAGTTAACATCACTTGTTTGAAAAATATGTTTTTAATATGTTCCTAATGTAATTAGTAGTTACCAATGTTGATTGGTTAGGAATAATTGAGTGTATGCCTTGCTGGAGGGACTCGTAGTACAAGATGTACCGCGAAAAGTAATGATCCAGGAGTGTCTGGCTTACTTAAATATACATAGTTTATTCTCATTCATCGTATGATTAGAGCAGTTATATATTTTGGTGCATGGATTGAATAAATGTACACGAGGTGAAATATGATTCTGGAATTCTTTCTTTGCTAGTATAATCTCAATCTTTAAATTAGGATATATTAGGCATATAGTTTACCTCTTTTCTTAGTAGAATATCTAAGAGCATCCGCACCGGTGAGAAGCTGGTGAAGATTGTAGAAGCTTCTCAACAGGAGAATCACACAGCGAGGCGATCTGGAGGAGATGGCGTTGAGGAGCTCGTCTAGCAGCAGCGGCTAGAGAAGCTGATTTAGCAGCTGAGAGAGGAGCTGCTCGAGCTAGGGTTTGCAGGAGAAGCCCAGGCCCAATGAAACCCAATGGATATATTTTGTAACAGACAATTAATTTGGTTCATTAGATCTGGTCCTACGGACCAGATTAATTTCCAACGGAAAGTTTTTAAAATTTGCCTACACAAGGAGGAATCCGGAATCGGGTGCTAATATACAAGATGAGGTATATAATTATATTAAATTATTTAATATTATTTTTTATCTTTTTTCATTTGAAATTGATTTGTTTTAATTATTAATTTATAGATGCGCAAAGCTCAAACTATGTGTGTTGCGCAAAGAAAAAAGACTTTCATACATTTTGAATGTTGGGAACAAGTCAAGACATGAACCGTATGCCAACATTCGTATAGCGCCGGTCATCTTCTGCTCAGGAAGAAGGCGAAGCACGCCAGCGACATCTTGTCGTTGGAGCCAATACACATCATTGTTACAAAGTTTGGTCTTTATACGATTAAAAAGATTACTACTCATACAGTACCTGCGACAAAAGTCTCCTTCCGGAAAAATTGGATGCTCAACAAAGTAGTCCTCTAACAAATTCTGCCCCTCGGTCCTATGTTTCTGGGTCGATTAGGTTGGCTATGAGGAGGCACATCATCTTCATCATCCATGGTTGCTAGCACTACTGCATCCATTAAAAGCTGAATTGGCCATATCATTCATCCGATTCATAGTTTGCTGGAATATTTGAAAGCTCTCATCAAAAAGGAAAGGATCCATACGAGAAGAAAATGATTGAGGAAAATAAGAATATAGAAGAAAGTAAGAAGATTGATAGTGTGAATATAGAAAATGTATGAACCTTCTTTTATAGAGGTTACATGTTTATCCTCATATGCACGTGTCATGTTATGATTGAATAAAAAATCTATATGAAATCTAGATAAAATTCCTAGCGATAATCCATAAATATCATGGAAAAAATATTTTCCTTACAAAAATAATATTTTTAATTGATGAATAGTAATAGGAGCTTCTCCTAGAGATTGTAGAAAAAAATTTTAAAATGCCCCACATCCAAAATTGAATATCCCAAATGCCCTACTTTTCAAAAGAGTTTCTGAAATGCCCCACTTCTTATTGATTCCGGGCTTAGGAAACCCGGATTTAATGAAAATCGAACAATCCGGTGTCGCAAAAACCGAAACCGTCAAAAAAACTAAGAATCCGATTTTTCCAAACCCGGATTCGTTACAAAACGAACCGGTTCCAACGGAAATCGTTTAATTATCCTACGTGTCAGTCCAGTCAACAGGTATCAGCATTTTAAAGGAATCCGGGTTTTGCAAAACCGGATTTCACAATGAATACGGGTTTTCAAAACCCGGACTCATGCAGAATTTCATGTTGCAGCTAGATCATAGAATTTCATGCAGAATTTGAAGTAATGTGATCAATCACAGCCAATCTCACTCGCCTCCCAGTAGACTTCCCCTTCATCAAGGCCTTCCTAAACTCACTCACAATCTCATCATTTGACTTCACCGGAAACGGAAGCTGCACCTCAATCACACACCCACCAGCACGAGTCACATACGCCTCAATCGACTTTTTAACCGCACCATACGCATAATGAAGCATAATCGCAACATCGCCTTTCTGAAACTTACCTTCCGTAAACGCCCATCCAATCTGCTGCAGCACGATAGTATGGTTTAGCTGCAGCATGAAATTTTGCATGAGTCCGGGTTTTGAAAACCCGGATTCATTGTGAAATTCGGTTTTGCAAAACCCGGATTCCTTTAAAATGCTGATACTCGTTGACTGGACCGACACGTAGGATAATTAAACGATTTCCGTTGGAACCGGTTCGCTTTGTAACGAATCCGGGTTTGGAAAAACCGGATTCTTAGTTTTTTTGACGGTTCCGGTTTTTGCGACACCGGATTGTTCGATTTTCATTAAATCCGGGTTTCCTAAGCCCGGAATCAATAAGAAGTGGGGCATTTCAGAAACTCTTTTGAAAAGTAGGGCATTTGGGATATTCAATTTTGGATGTGGGGCATTTTAAAATTTTTTTCGAGATTGTATTGTTGCACAAAATGCTATTACTACTTTGTGAATAGTAATAGAAATTGCTAATTGAGGAGCTCCTCAAGAAGATTGGGAAGATCAACGGTGCGAATGCTCTGAGTAGAAATCTTTTTTTGCTTAATATACGCACACGCTTGCTCCTTGGACCAAAGCTATAAATTGTGTAAAACTGTGATTTGACCCATGAAACATAAATTGACAATATAAAAAGTTAAAAATACGTTTGTCAACAATCTACTCACAACCCCCTTTTCGTTATTGTTATAGTAATAACTTCGCAAGAATCGGTTCTTTGTGAATTCAACCTCGACTTACTGTTTTACTAGTGTTGATTTGGACTAATTAAATTTGGCACATACCATGTTGCTTGTCAAGTGTATGCAAACAATCAATTCTTTTGATTAGTACTTTTACAATTTCATGAGTCGATGTATCTAACATGACAATGCGATTGTACCTTGCTTTCTTCTGTAGGACGGTCAATTTATTGGCTATGTTCCGCACAAATGTTGATGCACTGTTTTGAAACATAATTCAACATTTGCAAAAATATGCATTTGACTAATTTAAAGTAAGAGTCATGAGAGTGCAAATTGGTAAATACTGACCACCCTTCGGAAAATTATTGACGCATTCAGAATTATTTGTGGTCATTGAACCATATCTTCTTTCACCCTCGTCATATGCTAGAGACCATTATTCCAATAAATACTTTTCAACCCTTTCAAAACTCCGTTGAACCCTTTCAAACAGTCCCCCAACCTCTTATGATCGCTATCAAATTTATTCTTTTATTATTATATGCGAGTATTATAAGCCTTTCTTTCAATGTATAATCATTCACTTTCATGCTAAAATTGGTCATCATAGGTCGAATAGACACGCGGTGATAAGCATGAGGAGGCTCCCATTCATGTTCTCTTATTGCGGCCACCATTCCTAAAATCCAATTTGAAATTAGGCAAAAACCATCATGGTCGGTAACACCCTCTCGTATGCAACGTATAAATCACTTCCAACTATTGGTGTTGCCGTTGTCCACCAAAGCAAATAAAATTGGAAGGATGTGATTATTTGCCTCCCACAACGATCACAACAACCATTTTTCTATTGCAGTTGTCGTATAAATCTGCTCCATCGATGCATATCATGGGTCGACAATACTGAAAAGCTTGTATTTACGGTACAAATTCCCAAAAGATACGATCCACTATCATAAAATTAGAATAAACTATACTACGATGGAATTTCATAGACATACTAGGATTTGAATATTTAAAAGCCCGCATAAAAATGTTACAGTTTTACAAATGTATCCTCCAAATCTCACAATTATTTTCTCTGTTACGCTTTCAAGTAATGTATTTCATATTCGTACTTCTAGAATATTGCAACTTTTATTTCTCCGGCGGAGAATCATAAAAATTGCGTGATAAAATCTTTAAAATCTTGGGCTATAAAATATTTCATCAAATGCACATTCACTAAGTCCATAGAATCATTGTCACATGTGTGCTCCGCTCTATATTTGGAAAACTTCAATGGGGACAGTCATTCTTCTTAGATATTTCCATGTGTCATGCTTAACTATTACTTCCTCCTCAACATCGAAGAATCAACAAATCAGCATCAGACTTCAACGTCAAATATTCAACCTGATTAAAGTATCAAAAACTTTTGACTGGCATATATAGCACATGATTTGCTATTAAACGTCATTCTCACCCTAAGTCTGATGTATTCACTCACTGGTTCATCTAAGACCCAAATAGATCCATCACTTAAGGATGGGTAATCAAATGCCAATTTAGGTTCAGTCACAATAAAAGCGTGCTCATTATCTAGTTCGTTAAGGAAATCCATCTCATCTTGATTGCACTCATCCATTACAACCATGTTCAACAACTCTAACGTCAGCATTACCATCCTATCAGTAGCTGTATTTTCCATTCCTGAAATAATAAAGTTCTATCAACCTGAACCCAACAAATATGATAACACGTACTTGTTGAATATGAAATAAACTCAACAAGTAAATATAATAGTATTTCAAATATTCGGGGTTATGCGGCGCATTTACTATGGTCCTACATCTTGCAGCTTAAAATTTTTTGACGGAACATGTCACCGGGAAAAATCACCATATTTTACATCGGTCCTAAATCTGATTCTAACCTATTCGGTGCAAGTAGAAAAGAGCACATGAATCATGTGTGGAACATAATAATATTTCAAATTTTGCAATTAAATCTGAGAATGAAGTAGAAGATACAATGGAGGACGATAAACACATTTATATTGTAATTTTTTATTCAAATAAATATAATATTATAGTATTTTCATGTCAAATATTAAATTATGAATGTTGTTGTTCTATGTTCATTTCATTTATTGTTGTTTAATTGGTAATCACTTTAAGTGAAAAGATAACATTTAGTTACCTATTTTAAATATTAAAAATATAATTGTTTTATTTAAGTTTAATTAACCGAAGCTTATTGAAGTGAAGTAATAAAGAACACATTCTACCTCGTTTTAGAGTTCATTTTTTTGTTTTGAACCGAACATCCTAAATATTTATCCCAATTATTTAATTTGATTACTTAATTTTAATAAGTATTTAACTTTTTCTATGGTCTCTATTGGATCGTTAGTCAGCATTCCCTTTTGAGTAACTCAATTTTGGGTTACCCGAAAAGTATCGCAGTGAAAGTTCACAATGCGTTACCCGAGAGGTAATGCAGCGGGTAACTCAATGACATCAACGAAATTAAGAATAATAAAAATAATAAGAAATACGAACACTCACGATTTAAAGTGGAAACCTCAATGCTAATTGAGCACTGAGTAAAACCACTACATTCCAGTATCCGCTGGAAAGATTTGTGAAAGACGGATCGTCGCTTTATTTATATCTCTTGTCAAGTACAAAACGAACAACTTATCGCCTCCAATGCCTAAGCTATTCTTTTGTCTCTCCTTGTGCAATGAACCTGCAAATGAGAGGCGCGGAGCAAAGTTAGGAAATAAATAAAGTAAAGTGAGTCTGTATAAATAGCAAAGAGAAACACAAAAGGTTTGTTGAATTTTCATATCAGAACTTTTGTATCTTTCCGGCGATTTCCGCCTTATGAATGAAATACCTGCGTTTGTCCGATTCGATTGAATCCTGCATCCGCTACCATCGGCTATCGCTCCATCGCCTGATCGGCCTTGGTTCATAGCAATTGGTATCAGTTATCCAGTTCGATCCGCTTCACCACCACGTCACTCTGTTTCTTTGACTCTTCACCACTGCGAATTCCGATCACTTGTTCTTTTGAAATCTGGCGCGTTGGACGGTCTCTAAACTAGCTGATCATATGGAAGACAGTCTAGGCTTCATCGAGCAATGAATGCAAGAGCAGGATAATTTTCAGTAACAACAACAACAGCAGATGCTTGAATTGAATGTTGATTTGATTACCTGTACACGTTGAGCGAGTACATCCGCACGTTAGGCATGGTGATCATCCTGTTCCTGGCGGTGCTGATGGCATCAATGACGGTCTGCCTCATCCGCGGCCTCTGAATTTCGTGCCAAAAATCGAATTCCGTGTATTTGATGGAAACGGTCCTAGAGTATGGATTCGTAAATGCAAACGATACTTCGAACTAGGCAAAATTGCCGAGAATCAACGTATGAACCTGGTTTCTTTGTACATGGTGGGAAAGGCTGAAGCATGGCTACACAGTTACTTGAGTATGAGGCCTAATGTCGAGTGGGAGGACATCGTTATGGACCTGTGTGCCAGATTCAGAGAAACGTTAGGAGGCAACATTGTAGAAGATTTTAACAAGTTATCACAGCTAGGTTCACTAGAGGACTATTTAGATTCATTTGAGAATCTACGCAGTTTGATGTTAATCAGAAATCCTCTCTTACCTGAGGCTTATTTCTTGGACAGTTTCATTGGCGGTTTGAATCCAACTGTTAAGCCTTTTGTCAGGGCCCTGAAACCTGTGACAATAGCTGAAGCTATTGATCTGGCCAGATGTCAGGAGGAGGCTTTAAGTGCTGCAAAAGTCAGTCAAAAACCAGTGGATAAATCAGTCTACAAGCATAATTCTCAGACACCACAAAGTTGGACAAAGAGTGCTACATTTACTCCTAACACTCGTTTTGCACAACCTCTCTAAACTCCTACTGAACAGAAACTGAATCTTCTTCTAGATTTAAGAAGTTATCACTAGCGGAATATGATGAAAAAAGGAAGAAAAATCTATGCTTCTCTTGTGATGAACCTTATGTTCCAGGACATCGATGCAAAGGTAAATTCTACAACATTGTTTTAGTTCCTCTTGAGAATGATGATTACAATGAAGAATTGCAGGAGACTAAAATGGATTGCCCAGAACATTCCGATATCTTAAACCATGATCAGTTTATGGAGGAACAGCCAATTATATCCGTAAATGCAATTTCTGGTCAACACTCTTTTCAAACTATGAGGGTACATGGACAAATGAAGAACAATACCATCCACATCCTTATTGATTCAGGAAGCACACATAATTTCCTAGACGAAACTGTAGCTAAGCAGTTGGGATGCAAAACTACTACTACTTTTCCATGGGAAGTTTCAGTAGCTAACGGAGACAAACTAATTACTACAAAACTCTGTAAAGATTTACAGTGTACCTTGCATGGTGTGCAGTTCACCATGGAAGCACTGGTTGTTCCCTTGGGTGGCTGTGAGATGGTCTTGGGTGTCCAATGGTTGGCATTCTTGTGCCCTATTATTTGGGATTTTGAAAAGCTTAGAATGGAGTTCATGTATAACCAAAAGAAAGAATGGATTTCTTGCAAATTATTAAATGAGGGCATGCATAAACATCCTGCCTCAATCAGTCAGTTATTTGCTATAAGAGTCCAGGCTATTCAACCAACACTAGATACTATACCGGTCAATATTCCTCTTCTGTTGCAGACAGTGTTGGATGATTTTGGTGACATATTTGCTGAGCTTTCTGCTCTTCCTCCTCATCGTTTTCAGGATCATAGAATTCATCTCGTACCTCGAACAACACTTATCAATTTCAAGCCTTATAGATATCCAGTAATACAAAAGGATGCCATAGATAAAATTACTAAAGAAATGTTGGACTTTGGAGTGGCTAGAATCAGCCATAGTCCTTACTCTTCTCCTATTGTGATGGTTAAGAAAAAAGATGGCTCATGGAGGTTTTGTGTGGTTTACAGAGAACTTAACAAGCACATAGTCAAAGATAAGTTTCTTATTCCTGTCATAGATGAGTTATTGGATGAATTACATGGGTCCTCTATTTTTTCTAAAATTGACCTCCGGTCAGGATATTGGCAAATTAGGATGCACCCCGATGATATTCACAAAACTGCTTTCAGAACTCACGAGGGACACTATGAATTTGTGGTTATGCCCTTTGGCTTGACAAATGCTCCTTCTACATTTCAAAGCTTAATGAATTCTATATTTCAACCATTTCTGAGGAAGTTCATTCTAGTATTTTTTGATGACATTTTAATCTACAGCAGAAATATGGCATCACATGCTAAGCACCTCAGTTTAACACTTTCTATCCTACGCCAGAATAAATTACTAGCAAAAAGGAGTAAGTGTACCTTTGGTGCTACAACTGTGGAGTACCTTGGGCATGTAATTTCTGCTGCAGGAGTTACCACTGATCCCACCAAAGTCCAGGCAATGCTCTCTTGACCTGTTCCAAAAAACATCAAGGAACTTCGAGGATTCTTGGGTTTAACTGGATATTACAGGAAATTCATCAAGGGTTATGGTATTATCAGCAAACCATTAACTGATCTATTACGCAAAAATGCTTTCATTTGGAAACCTGAGAGCACTGAAGCTTTTGATACCTTAAAGCAGAAAATGAGTTCAGCTCCAGTCTTGGCCCTACCAGATTTTTCTAAATCATTTGTAGTGGAGACTGATCCCTCTGACTTGGGAATAGGTGCTGTATTGTCTCAGGATGACAATCCCCTTTCTTTTATCAGTAAGGGTTTATCTGAAAAACATAAATCCTTATCTACTTATGACAAGGAATTACTGGCAGTTATCTTAGCTGTGGAAAAATGGAGACCATACCTTACAGGCCACCATTTTATTATCAAGACAGATCATTTCAGCCTTCATTATATGCTCAATCAGAAGATTACTATACCTTTCCAGAGTAAATGCCTGCCTAAACTATTTGGCTTGGATTTTGAGATTCTCTACAAACAGGGTAAAGAAAATGTTGTAGCAGATGCACTCAGCAGAGTTAATGTGGCTGATCTTAATGTCTTCCTCATATCTCAAGTAAGATCTGATTTGCTAGACAAGATCAGACAGAGCTGGTCTACTACAGAATTCTTACCTATCCTAGAGGAGGCTAAGAAGGGTCCTGGAAATACTAGCAAGTTTATTTGGCAGAATGAGACCTTAATCAAAAAGCATCGCCTAGTGGTTGGCCCTGACCCTGCTCTTAGGGACCATATATGTGCTTTAATGCATAACTCTAGTTTGGGGGGGGGGGGGGGGGGGGGGGGGGACTCTAGCACTCATGCTACATACAAAAGAATGGCTCATCTATTCTACTAGAAAAATATGAAGAAGGACATTAGAAACTGAATACGTAATTGCCCTACTTGTCAGCAATTTAAACCTATCTTCCAATCCCCTGCTGGGTTATTACAACCATTACCTATTCCTGAAGGTATCTGGGTTCATATTTGTATGGATTTTATTGAAGGTTTACCTAAATCTAAGGGAAAGGATACCATTCTGGTAGTTGTTGACAGACTCAGCAAATATACCCACTTTATCCTATTGACTCATCCCTTTTCTGCTGCTGAAGTAGCTCAAGTTTACTGTGATCAAGTTTTCAAGTTACATGAAAATCCTAAGTCCATTTTAATAGACAAGGGAAAATTATTTCTCAGTCAGTTTTGGAAACAAATGTTCAAGCTTCAAGGTGTTGATCTGGTTCTAACTACTGCCTATCACCCTCAGACGGATGGCCAAACTGAGGTGGTAAATAAATGTCTTGAAACATACTTAAGATGCATGACTGGCGAAAATCCTAAAGATTGAGCTAAATGGGCACCTCTAGCAGAATGGTGGTACAATATGAATCACCACAGTTCCATTGGCACCACCCCTTTTGAAGCTGTGTATGGCCAGCTTATGTGACAAACACAGAACTGATGCTCACTTTGATGTTGGAGACTTGGTGTATGTGAAACTTCAACCTTATCGACAGAAGTCTGTGGTGCTTCGTAGCTGTCAAAAATTAGCAGTAAGATACTTTGGTCCCTTTCCTATAATTGCCAGAACCGGGGAGATAGCATATAAACTGGACTTACCGGCTTCGTCTAAGATCCATCCGGTTTTCCATATTTCCCAGCTCAATAAGCATCATGGACCTCCTCCGGTGGCAAGTTCCATTCCAGAGTTCGATGAGAACATGCAATTACAAGCCACTCTAGTGGCCATTTTGGAACGCAAATTAGCGAAATGGGGTAATGCTGCGGCGATGTACTTCCTAGTTCAATGGTCTAATGGAGGTATTGAGGATGTTACCTGGGAGTGGTCGGAGGACTTTACGAAGCGATTTCCTGACTTTCCAATCTCCGCGTGAGGGCACGCTGAGTTCGAAGGGGGAAGTCCTGTGATGACCTAGATCTAGAATACAACATCAGTCTTGCTAAAAGCTTGAGGACAAGCTTTACTTGAAGAGGGACGACCTGCAACAAACCTGCAAAGGAGAGGCGCGGAGCAAAGTTAGGAAATAAACAAAGTAAAGTGAGTCTGTATAAATAGCAAAGAGAAACACAAAAGGTTTGTTGAATTTTTATATCAGAACTTTTGTATCTTTCCGGCGATTTCCGCCTTATGAATGAAATACCTGCGTTTGTCCGATTCGATTGAATCCTGCATCCGCTACCATCGGCTATCGCTCCATCACCTGATCCGCCTTGGTTCATAGCACCTTGTCTCAATCTAACTCTCGGACAATTCTTTTTCCACTCTTGAACTTGACCGTTCAAGATCTCAGAGTTCACGTGTTGCTTTCTTGGTGCTCGCTCAGTTCTTGTTCACTCAAGAACTGCATTCCGCAACCTCTAGCTTGGTTGCTTAAAAGAGCAGCGAGTGATCTCCCGAATACTATGGATAGATTACTTGATTTGCACGCTAGCA
The DNA here is from genome assembly GCA_963678935.1 of Umbilicus rupestris. NCBI lineage: Eukaryota > Viridiplantae > Streptophyta > Magnoliopsida > Saxifragales > Crassulaceae > Umbilicus > Umbilicus rupestris. The sequence goes on from OY787619.1 coordinate 1,707,419, forward strand.
TTTAGGTTTCCAAATCTGCATCAATTCAAATCTCAATCAGATATCCCTTATTTAAGGAAAGCGAATCAAGTTGTTTCCTTATTTTAATGAAGAGATAATCTTGGAGATCTAATATATATCCCATAATATATATTAGATGCATTCAAATATCTCTGAAAGATATTAGAATATTTGCTAGATTCTTTTCTGATTCGTATCTCGCCTTGTTTCCAGGACCATGCTGTCTTTACCGTCATCATGTACCTCATGAGTTCCCTCTTGCCTTCCCCGAGGCGGAATTCAATCCCCCACTTTGTGTTTTTCCTGCACACTCATTATTCTTTGTTAGTTGAGTGTTTGTCATCACCAAAACACAAGGGTTTAACAGTCTCATCTTCAATGCTTGAAAGACTTTTACAATGGATCACCAAGTAGTACTCTTAAACTGTTGGATCTGCCGCTCCATTTGCGTGTTTAGTTTTTTTAAACAGCCTCGTATCTCTCATTCAGTGTTCAGTGTTTTGTAAAGTTGCTTTTCTCTTTTCCTGGGCTTGAATCTTGAGTGAGTGACTACAAACTACAAACCTCAATTTAACGAGCCATTTAACAAACTCTATAAGAGCATCTCCAAAGGCGTCATCTAAAATAATTAACTAAAATATAATATTATATTGGTTATGTATAATTTAGATGATGAGAAATAGTTTGTGCTTCAATGAGATTATGCATAATGGTTATGTATATTTAGAAATCAAATTTCAATGGCTATAATTCAAAACCTTATCTCTTCATCCATACACTCTCTACTCTTCATCCATACACTCTCATATCCTCATCCCGACACTCTCCTCCCTTCAATTTTACCAAATTCATGCCACACAATCCACGAAAATGGTGGAAAATGAGGATGCAGAATGAAGAATTACAAACAATGGGTACTGTTGCTCAACATCATTGTGAAAGTCAGAATGAGGAGTTGTCACCACGCCGTGGTGGATCTACAATGAGCCACCGGGTTATTAAACGCGATATAGAAGAAGATTATGCTAAGACTTTATCGTGATTATTTTTCTAGCACTCCTACATATCCAGAATCAATGTTTCGTGGGAGATTTCGGATGCGCCGATCTTTATTTTGAAGAATTCAAGAAGAAATATCTGCTCCTGATAACCACTTCACTCAAAGAACAGACGCGGTCGGAGTTCGTGGATTATCACCTCTCTAAAAAATAACAACGGCACTTCAGATGCTTGCCTATGGAACTGCCGCAGATGCGGTTGATGATTATATAAGAATTGGCGAAAGCACGGCGATAGAAAGTCTCATAAGATTTGTAAGAGGAGTTGTGGAAATATTTGGTGTTGAATATATGAGAAGACCAAATGATGAAGATGTGGCTAGACTGTTGGCGGTAGCCGAACACCGAAGTTTTCCAAGAATGTTAGGCAGTATAGATTGTATGCATTGAAAGTGACAGAATTGTCCAACTACGTGGCAATGTATGTATACTGGCCAGGTTCATGAACCCACTATTATTTTAGAAGTTGTGGCCTCATATGACCTTTGGATTTGACATGCTTTCTTTGGATTACTGGGATCATTAAATGATATAAATGTATTAGATCAATCTCATCTATTTGAAGAACTAGCTGAATGATGTGGTTCTAAAGTGTCTTATAATATTAATGGGCACGAATATACCATGGGATATTATCTTGCTGATGGTATATATCCTTCATGGCCTACTTTCGTTAAAACTATTCAATCCACAAGGAAACAAAAGAAAACACTTTGCTGCTATCCAATAGTCTGCTAGAAAAGATATTGAGCGAGAATTCGGAGTGCTGTAGTCTCGATTTGCAATGATATGTGGACCTTCTAGCTTTTGGGATGTTGACACAATGAAATATATAATGTCGGCTTGTATCATTTTGCATAATATGATTATTGAAGACGAGAGAGAATTACAAACTCCGGACTACAACTATGATTCAACTGTTAAGATTGCGGATATATCATTGAAAAGGAATGGTACACCCAATATTATGGAGTTCATACAAGTACATCATCAAATTAGGGACAACCAAGATTATATTCAACTGCAAAGATCTCATCAAGCATATTTGGCAAAGATAATGTTCCTTCTGAAATTCTTTTTGTATGACACTTAGTGTAAACTTTTTTTTTTGTATGAAGATTATATGATATGTAGTGTGAATTTTTTTTGTTTATGAACATTATATGATATGCAAGGAAATGTTTAAGGGAGTACAATGTAGAGGCCGTACATTGTGCATAAGTATAGGAGGTCGTGAGCTCGTTCTTAGGAGTTCCTCTTACGGCAAATATCAATCAAGTAGTTGCAGAATGGTCTTCTCGCTTCTACTGCAGTTTTGCTGATGATGGCTATGAACTCATCTTTCAATGAATCAAAATTGGTTAGGATGTCTTCCATGTTAATGACAAAAGTGGCTAGTTTCGGGTTGGCCTATTTTAGACATGAACTGACATTGTCAGTGTCACTTTTCTCGCAACAGGAAGCAACAGACAGCAAACATCCACATAATCTAGCGTCCGACATGATGCCCTTTTTAAGCGAAAGATCAAAGACTCTCACCAAATCATTGATCCTCTTAGTTTTACCTAAACACCGAATCAGATAAGTACATCCCATCACATCCAGATGAACATTTGTCTTGGACATTTCTTCGAAGATAGCCATTTGTTTGTCCGCTTTCAACCCACTCCCATAAATATTCACAGTAGGTTTCACCTCCAACGTCTTCATCTCCTCCAACGCCTTCCCCATCGCCTCCAACGGCATGTTATAGACAATCACATTAGGTTTCACCTCCAACGCCTTCCTCATACTGAATCTGTTGTCGATACCTCGCCACCTGAGCTTGATCCGGGTTGAGAACTTCGTGCTGCTGTCTGGATTGCTCGGCGTCTCTGCCCTAATTTGAATGAGTTGCAATTTTGTCACTCATAGATAGCTTTGATAATGCAAGTGTCGCAGATTTGACAAAACCAGCATATGTGAACAAGGGGCTGCTGCAGCTCAAACAATCAAGCAGACCAGCAGAAGTAAACCAGCAGCAGATGCAGCAAGGGATGCTGCAGCAGGTGCTGGTTCAAGTGCTAGTTCAACTGTCCGAGTAGCAGTTTTGTGCTGGGTGCTTTTTGAAGGTATAGCATCTTTGTGAAAGTGCTTAGAAGAATTTCTAAAATACCGTTGAGCATATTCCAGCAAGGTTTGCTAGTCAGAGAAGGAGATTTGCATTGAAGATATTAATCAAATCTAATCTCCTAGATTTTAGGAGATAATTGATCTTGTGGGACTATGGCCTAAACCTGGAAATTGCTTAAAGTGGTGAGGGTATTTAAGCAGAAGGTTTGAGGGCTGTAGAGGGTGATCGAAGCTGAGTGATACACGAGAGTAGACACAGAATTCAGAGTGAGGATTTTTCTGGGTGTGCTACGAGAGTTGTTCTTCGATCAACACACACGGGCAGAGCGTTGAGCGCAGAGCTATGGTGCGTATTGCAGAAGAGAATCAGGTCTTGCAGAGACTGATTCGTGCTTTGATCTGGAAGCCAATTTAGAGCTGTGGAGCTTGTTGGTTGATCAAAGGCAGCCGCGGGAGAACTGGCGGGTGGAAGGCTCGGTCGAGGTTCGTGCGGAAGAACTCACTAGTGGCAGGTGGTCACTGAGTGAGGGGGAGTTACTCAGAGTGTGCAGCGCTCTTGGAGTGGTTCGATCGGCTCGGCAGGAGGCCTTGGAGCGACGCGGACAGAGTGCTTCAGCTGGTGTTACAGCTGTTGCTGCAGCAACCCTGCTGAGTAGTGTAGTATAGAATAGGCTGAGTTCTTTGAGAGGATTGTAGCTATTCTAGACTGACATATTGTAGAGGGTGTGCTGACACAAATCAGAGCTTGTTCTGATTGTGTTGAGTAGTCCACACGGGGTTAAAGTAGCATAGGTTGCGTGTGTTGTAACCGAGTGTGCTTTGAACCTTTGGTTGAGTGGATTGAGGACTGGAGAATAGTCCTCCCCAGACGTAGGCAGATTGGCCGAACTGGGTGAACAAATCTGTGTCCTATTCATTGTCTGCTGTGCCTACATTTAAGTGAACAAGAGTGTGCTGCAGCAACTGCTAGTTCACAAATCTGCATAAGTAGAGACACTTGAAATTTCAATTGGTATCAGAGCGGGAACTCGACACACAGAGTTAAAAAGATCCTACAGTGTCTCTGAAGAAGCCAAGACAATGAAGGAAGGACAGAGCACAAGTAGACCTCCACTTTTGGAAGAGAGCAACTATGGTTATTGGAAAGCTAGGATGAAGGCCTTTCTCAGGGCCATTGATGAGAAGACATGGAGAGCTGTCGTGATTCAGTGGTCTCCCCCAATCACCATAGATGAGCAAGGAGTGACAAGAATAAAACCTGAAGAGCAGTGGATTGCTGAAGAAGGTGCTGCAGCAACTGGTAATTCAAAGGCTTTGAATGCAATTTTTGCTGCAGTTGATGCTAACAATTTCAGGTTGATATCAAACTGTGATTTGGCCAAGCAAGCATGGGAGATTCTGCAAACTGCCCATGAAGGAACTGATAGAGTGAAGCTATCAAGGCTCCAGATCATTGCCACACAATTTGAGAATCTGAGGATGCTGGATGAGGAAATAGTCACTGAGTTTAATGCTAAACTCTGTGATCTCACAAATGAAGCTCATGCGCTTGGTGAGCCCATCCCTGAAGAAAAGCTTATCAGAAAGGTCCTCAGATCATTGCCCACAAAATTCGATATGAAAGTGACAGCTATTGAAGAAGCGCAAAATGTCAGATTCATGAGGCTGGAGGAGCTGATGGGATCTCTCAAACAATTTGAGATGAAACTTGTCAAAGAGGATACCACTTCCAAGGACAAGAATGTTGGATTGAAAGCTGAAGCAGAAACCAAGCAGATAGTGCAAGATGATCAGATGAGCATGCTTGTGAAGAACCTTGGGAAGATTCTGAAAAACATGGAATCCAGGACTGAAAGAAGCTCTTCTTCGCAAAGACAATTCAGAAGGGGCAGTGAAAGGAAAGGAAAGGAACCGGCTCAGAGAGAAGACGGAAAGAAAGGAATCCAATGCTGGAATTGTGCAGGCTACGGTCATCGACAAATCAACTGCACCAGCAAACGGATGAAAAAGAAAGCTCTTTCTGCCAGTGGAAGTGAAGATGAGAAAGACCTGAGTGAAGACGAATGCAACATGGCCAGATACAAGTCAGCAAGAAGAGGCACAAAAACACAGAAAAGGATGAACCAGGACTTGCTGCAGCAAGGTCTATTTCACCGTAACAAGAGAACTTTAAAGTTTAAAAAATGTTACAGCTGTGGCCGCAGAGGACATATTCAAAGAAGCTGTTTCTCAGCTCATGCCAGAATTGCCTCGCCCAGGGAATCTGTGAGGCAGAAACATGCACAGACTCAGCTCCTCGCTCTTGTCAGCACAGCTAGCACCTCAGACAAGATAAGCTGGTACTTTGATAGTGGGTGTTCAGGGCATATGACAGGGGAAAGATCCTTTCTGAAAAACATTACTCCCTGTTTGGAACAACGTGTGAAGTTTGGTAATGGTCTGAAAGGAAGAGTTCTGGGAAGGGGAACTTTGGCTGTGGAAGGAATGCCAAATCTGAGCAATGTCCTTTTGGTGGAAGGGTTAAAAGCTAATCTCATCAGCATCAGCCAGCTGTGTGATGGGACTAAACAAGTCAAGTTTACGAAAGACTCATGCCAAGTCCTCGACAAATCTGGAAAGTGCATAATGGAAGGAGCTAGATCCAAGAGCAACTGTTACCTTCTCAATGTGAGTTCAAACTCAAGGATTCAGAAATGTATGTTGACAAAGGCCGAGGAAATGACTTTATGGCACAAAAGGATGGGACATGTTAACCTGAGAACTCTAAAGAGAATTGCCACAGAAGGGTTGGTCAGGGGAATTCCACTGCTGAAAGGAGAGACAGACTCCATTTGTGGAGATTGTCAGATTGGGAAACAGAAGAAGGCCTCGCATCCACGAGTCAAAGACATTGGTACCACCAGGCCTCTATAGCTGATTCACATGGATCTGATGGGACCAATGGAAGTGGAGAGCCTAGGCAAGAAAAGGTATGCATTTGTCTGTGTTGATGACTATTCTAGATTCACTTGGATTGATTTTATCAGGGAAAAATCAGATACTGTGAGTGTCATTGTGTCACTGGTATCTCGGTTAGAGCAAGAGAAGAATCTCAGAATCAGCAGCATCCGCAGTGATCATGGCAGAGAGTTTGAGAACAAAGACATGGATGAATTCTGTCAGCAAAAGGGTATAACACATCAGTACTCTTCTCCCATTACCCCTCAACAAAATGGTGTTGTAGAACGGAAGAACCGAACAATTCAAGAAATGGCCAGGGTGATGATCCATGCTAAGAGAATTCCTCTGAAATTCTGGGCAGAGGCTATGAACACCGCTTGCTATATCATCAACAGAGTCACCTTGCGAAGGGGAACCAAGCAGACTTGCTATGAGCTCTGGAATCAGAAAAAGCCCACGGTTAAATACTTTCATATCTTTGGAAGTGATTGCTTCATTCTGAGAGACCGGGAGTATAGAAAGAAGCTCGATCCTAAGAGTGATCCGGGAGTGTTCTTGGGGTATTCAACAAATAGCAGGGCATATCGTGTTTTCAACCAGCGAACAAAGACTGTCATGGAGTCCATAAATGTTGTTGTCAATGATGCAGAAGAAGTATCTATCTCTGATTCTGACACTGATGAAGAAGACTCTGATCTTGAAGAAATGCCTGGTAGACAGACAAGGAGTGAACAAGCTACGGTTCCAGAAGATGCTACAGCAAGTGCTGAAGCAGAAATTCCAGATGACCAATCAGGAAGCCTGTCTGATGATCTCCAAACTGTGGCTCCTGATCCATCTTCTAGGCTTCCCCCAAAGAAGATACAGAAGGATCATCCTTTGACAAATGTGATTGGAAATTCCTCAGACAGAAGAAGGACCAGAAGTCATGCCTATCTCAATACATGTTTCATGTCCAGCATTGAACCAAAGAATTTCAAGAAGGCCATGAGTGATGAATTCTGGATCATGGCTATGCAGGAGGAATTGGCAGAGTTCGAAAGACACGATGTTTGGGATCTGGTAGACAGACCAAATGGGGTTAACATTATAGGCACTAAATGGGTGTTCAAAAACAAAACAGATGAAAAGGGCAACATTACACGAAATAAAGCCAGACTGGTGGCCCAGGGATATTCTCAGATTGAGGGTCTAGACTTTGATGAAACATTTGCTCCAGTAGCTCGCCTGGAGGCTATCAGACTGCTGCTTGCAAAGTCTTGCTGCCTGGGATTCAAATTATATCAAATGGATGTTAAAAGTGCATTCTTGAATGGAGACCTCTCTGAAGAAGTTTATGTCGCTCAACCAAAAGGTTTTGAAGATCCTCATCATCCAGAGCAGGTGTATAAACTGAAGAAAGCCTTATATGGACTTAAACAGGCTCCTCGGGCATGGTATGAGCGGTTGACAGTTTTCCTGGAAGATCATGGCTACAACCGAGGGGGAGCTGACAAAACCTTGTTTGTCAAACGAACTCAGTCTGATGTGATCATTGCTCAAATATATGTGGATGATATTGTCTTTGGATCAAAGTCCCAGCACCTGGTGAAGCAGTTTGTGAATCACATGCAACAAGAATTTCAAATGAGCATGGTAGGAGAACTTTCATACTTTCTTGGTTTGGAGATTACTCAGAAAAGGGATGGGATCTTTATTGCTCAAAGTAAATACAGCAAGTCTCTTGTGAAGAAATTCCAGCTAGATTCAGCAAGTCACAAGCGTACTCCTGCTGCTACTCATGTGAAAGCCATTAAAGATGAGCAAGGTTTGGAAGTAAGTCAGACTGTCTACAGAAGCATGATTGGGAGCCTTCTTTACCTGACTGCCAGCCGTCCTGACATTTCCTATGCAGTAGGAGTCTGTGCCAGATTCCAAGCCAGCCCAAGAGACAGCCATATGCAGTTGGTCAAGCGCATTATTCGGTATGTCCGGGGAACTGTGGGCTATGGCCTATGGTATACTAAAGACACAAAGGCTAATCTGGTCGGATACAGTGATGCAGACTGGGCAGGGTGCTCAGAAGACAGGAAGAGCACCTCGGGAGGATGTTTCTTCTTGGGGAATAACCTGGTCTCTTGGTTCAGCAGAAAACAGAATAGCATCTCTCTATCCACTGCCGAGGCTGAGTACATTGCTGCTGGGAGCTGCTGTGCACAAATGTTGTGGATGAAGCAAATGCTGAGTGAGTATGGGGTTGCTCAAGATGCCATGACTCTCTACTGTGACAATATGAGTGCCATCAGCATATCCAAGAACCCTGTCCAGCACAGTAGAACCAAGCACATTGACATTCGTCATCACTTCATCCGTGACCTTGTTGAACAGAAAGTCATCTCGCTCCAGCATGTTGTGTCTGCCAAACAACTTGCTGATATCTTCACCAAAGCTCTAGATGCAGCTCGGTTTGAAGACCTGAGGGCCTCTCTAGGGCTCTGTGTATTGCCGTCATAAGTGCTCTCAGCAGAAAAACCCCCTCGTCATTTGTTCCAAAAAGGGGGAGAAGAAAGAGCAGGCTGAGAAGTGGAGTTATGAAGTGGTTTTGTCAAAATGCCAAGGGGGAGATTGATAATGCAAGTGTGGCAGATTTGACAAAACCAGCATATGTGAACAAGGGGCTGCTGCAGCTCAAACAATCAAGCAGACCAGCAGAAGTAAACCAGCAACAGATGCAGCAGGGGATGCTGCAGCAGGTGCTGGTTCAAGTGCTGGTTCAACTGTCCGAGTAGCAGTTTTGTGCTGGGTGCTTTTTGAAGGTATAGCAGCTTTGTGAAAGTGCTTAGAAGAATTTCTAAAATACCGTTGAGCATATTCCAGCAAGGTTTGCTAGTCAGAGAAGGAGATTTGCATTGAAGATATTAATCAAATCTAATCTCCTAGATTTTAGGAGATAATTGATCTTGTGGGACTATGGCCTAAACCTGGAAATTGCTTAAAGTGGTGAGGGTATTTAAGCAGAAGGTTTGAGGGCTGTAGAGGGTGATCGAAGCTGAGTGATACACGAGAGTAGACACAGAATTCAGAGTGAGGATTTTTCTGGGTGTGCTACGAGAGTTGTTCTTCGATCAACACACACGGGCAGAGCGTTGAGCGCAGAGCTGTGGTGCGTATTGCAGAAGAGAATCAGGTCTTGCAGAGACTGATTCGTGCTTTGATCTGGAAGCCAATTTAGAGCTGTGGAGCTTGTTGGTTGATCAAAGGCAGCCGCGGGAGAACTGACGGGTGGAAGGCTCGGTCGAGGTTCGTGCAGAAGAACTCACTAGTGGCAGGTGGTCACTGAGTGAGGGGGAGTTACTCAGAGTGTGCAGCGCTCTTGGAGTGGTTCGATCGGCTCGGCAGGAGGCCTTGGAGCGACGAGGACAGAGTGCTTCAGCTGGTGTTACAGCTGTTGCTGCAGCAACCCTGCTGAGTAGTGTAGTATAGAATAGGCTGAGTTCTTTGAGAGGATTGTAGCTATTCTAGACTGACATATTGTAGAGGGTGTGCTGACACAAATCAGAGCTTGTTCTGATTGTGTTGAGTAGTCCACACGGTGTTAAAGTAGCATAGGTTGCGTGTGTTGTAACCGAGTGTGCTTTGAACCTTTGGTTGAGTGGATTGAGGACTGGAGAATAGTCCTCCCCAGACGTAGGCAGATTGGCCGAACTGGGTGAACAAATCTGTGTCCTATTCATTGTCTGCTGTGCCTACATTTAAGTGAACAAGAGTGTGCTGCAGCAACTGCTAGTTCACAAATCTGCATAAGTAGAGACACTTGAAATTTCAATTGGTATCAGAGCAGGAACTCGACACACAGAGTTAAAAAGATCCTACAGTGTCTCTGAAGAAGCCAAGACAATGAAGGAAGGACAGAGCACAAGTAGACCTCCACTTTTGGAAGAGAGCAACTATGGTTATTGGAAAGCTAGGATGAAGGCCTTTCTCAGGGCCATTGATGAGAAGACATGGAGAGCTGTCGTGATTCAGTGGTCTCCCCCAATCACCATAGATGAGCAAGGAGTGACAAGAATAAAACCTGAAGAGCAGTGGACTGCTGAAGAAGATGCTGCAGCAACTGGTAATTCAAAGGCTTTGAATGCAATTTTTGCTGCAGTTGATGCTAACAATTTCAGGTTGATATCAAACTGTGATTTGGCCAAGCAAGCATGGGAGATTCTGCAAACTGCCCATGAATCATTGATACATTCCAGACTTTGTACTGATGCTTGGACTGAGCTGCAGATGCTTTTTGGTACCACCAATGACATTACACTGTTTAATTTGCGTCAAGAGATCAGTAGGTTGAATCAAGGTGAACTGACTGTTTCTACCTATTATTCAAAGCTTAAGAAGCTGTGGGGATTAGAGGAGTCTCTTGATGAATATGAAATTTGTGAATTGGGGAAGAGCTGTAAGTCTGCCACAGCCATGGATAACAGAAGGTTGAGAGACAAGATTATTCAGTTTTTGATGGGATTGAATGATGTATATGTGCCACTTGGGACACAAATTCTTTCAATGAATCCAAGGCCAAAAATACAAGAGGTCTATGCCATGTTGATTCAAGAAGAATCACAAAGAGGTGCAAAGAAGAATAGCAATTCTGAAATATCAGCTTTGTATGTTACACAAGGGCAGCACAATGCTGGACAAAACCAGAATAAAACAGGAAAGAATAACATTCTTGGAAAATCTGGACAGCAACAAGGCAACAAAAATAGGCAGAATTTCTTTTGCACTTATTGTCAAATGGAAGGTCATACAAAAGAATACTGTTACAAGTTGGTTGGATATCCTCCAAACCATTAGTTTTACAAGGGAAATCATCCAAATAATGCTGCTGGAACAAATAAACCTGTTGCTAATAATATTACAATCTCTGATGACAATACAGCAAGACATGACAACAAGAATACTCCTGCCAGCCAAGAATTTCAGATGAGTTCCTTCAAGATGAACCAGGATCAATTCAACAAGCTTATGGCTCTTATCAATACACCTGGCACTTCCAGCAATTCCAGTTCTGAAGCTCATCATGTTGCAGGTATTGTTTGTCTTGCTTCTGCACATATGAGTGAAACAAATTGGATAATTGATAGCGGAGCAACAAATCATATAACTTCTCATGCACATCTATTGGAAAATATTAAACCAGTTCAGACATCTCATAATGTTCTTTTACCTAATTGTCAGAGGGCATCAGTTGCTTATGTTGGAGACTGTTTATTAACTGAGCACATTACATTGAGGGATGTCCTACTTGTTCCTAGCATTAAGTTCAACCTAATCAGTGTTGCTAAGTTGGCTACAGATTCTAAATATGTCCTTGAATTTACTGATGAAGGTTGTTCTGTCCAGGACCACACAAGGATGAACATTTTGTGGACTGGTAATTGCAAACATGGTTTATATCAGCTCAAGTCAACAAATCTTGGGAAGTGTCTTTCCATTCAGCAAAATAAAGAGCTAACTTTTCTTTGGCACAAAAGATTAGGACATGTACCTTTTCAGAAATTGTCAAACAATTTAAGGCACTCCATACCGAATTTAAATTGTCAATTTCAGTCACTAACTTGTGATATTTGTCCTCTAGCAAGACAGACAAGATTACCTTTTAATGATAGCTCTACTACAAGCACAAGAATATTTGACATTGTTCATGCTGATGTTTGGGGACCTTTCAAAGTCCCAACTCTTACGGGGGCAAAATATTTTCTCACTATTGTTGATGATTTTTCAAGGGATACATGGACTATCTTGCTTGAAACTAAATCTGAAGTTGCTGCTCAGTTGATTAAGTTTCACATTATGGTTCAAACTCAATACGAGCATACTATCAAAATTTTCAGGACTGACAATGGTACTGAGTTCTTATCTTCAAAGCTTACTGATTTTTTAAATAACAAAGGCTGCATTCATCAGAAAACCTGCCCCTATACACCTCAACAAAACGGAATCGTAGAAAGAAAACACCGTCACTTACTTGAAGTTGGGAGAGCTCTCAAATTTCAGTCCAGCATACCTGATTGTTTTTGGGGTGACTGCATCCTCACTGCCACCTACATAATCAACAGGTTACCATATGTTAACCTTCACAATAAATCACCTTATGAAGTCTTGACAACAGAAAGACCTTCCTATACTCATTTAAAGGTGTTTGGCTGCCTCTGCTATGCTGCTAACAATTTACCACACAAAGGAAAATTTGATGCCAGAGCCTTTCCCTGTGTTTTTCTTGGGTACCCTTTTGGTCAAAAAGGTTACAAGGTACTTGACCTACACTCTCATTCAATTTTTATTAGTAGGGATGTAATTTTCAGAGTTCCCTTTTCTATATTACATTCCACTTCACCTTTTTCTGTCCCTTTACCAGTTCCTATTATTCCCAGTTCTGATGTTTTTTTTGATGACCCTATTTTTGATGACCCTCCACCACACACTGCCTCTCTTGACACCAATTCCCCACATACTTCTTCTGACTTGCCACAAAATACCCTTCCTCTACCCAGAAAATCTTCTAGACACATAAAACCTCCTGCTCGTTTTCAAGATTATGTCTGTCCTGTTTTGACTACTTCTAAATATCCCATCTCTACTCATGTTGACTATTCTGGATGCTCCCCTGGTTTTCAAGCTTTCTCTCTACAGCTCATCGCAGATGTAGAACCTACTTCCTATACTCAGGCTTGTAAAGATCCTAAATGGGTCCAAGCAATGCAATCAGAGTTAGCTGCCCTACAAGAAAATCACACTTGGGTGCTCACTGATCTTCCTCCAGGTAAAAATACAGTGGGTTGCAGATGGGTGTACAAAATCAAGCGTCATTCAGATGGTACTATTGAACGCTTTAAAGCTAGACTTGTTGCTAAAGGCTATACTCAATTGGAAGGTTTGGATTATCATGAAACTTTTGCGCCTGTTGTCAAAATGAATACAGTGCGTACTTTCTTGGCAGTGGCTTCTTCTACAGACTGGCCTATTTATCAGCTTGATATCAACAATGCATTTCTACATGGTACTCTTGATAAAGAAGTCTATATGACTATCCCACCAGGTTTATTCAAGTGCACTAAACCTACTGGGCAGGTTTGCAAACTATTGAAAAGCCTATATGGTTTAAAACAAGCTTCTCGGCAATGGTTCAGCAAATTCAGTGATTCCCTAATTGAGTTTGGTTTCACTCCTAGTCTCAACGATTATTCTTTATTTACCTATATCAGACCAGGGGTCTTCCTAGTCCTTTTGGTCTATGTTGATGATGTTTTGATCACTGGAACTTCTGAAACTCTTATGCACTCAGTTAAAGACTTTCTCCATGACAGATTCAAAATTAAAGACTTGGGCAAGCTTCACTACTTTCTTGGTCTTGAAGTTGCTCGTTCTACTCATGGAATTTTTCTAAATCAGAGAAAGTATGCACTGGAACTAATCTCCACCGCTGGTCTTTTGGGCTGCAAACCTAGTTCTATTCCTATGGATTCCAAACACAAATTGGCTCTTTCTTCCGCTGCTTCACTAGCTGATCCTACCTCTTATTGACGACTAGCTGGTCAGCTTATCTATCTTACAGTGACTCGCCCCGACATTGCTTATTCAGTTCATATTCTTAGTCAGTTTATGGCTACTCCTACAGAAGAGCATTTACAAGCTGCACATAAAGTTTTAAAATACCTGAAAGCTGCCCCAGCGCAAGGTCTTTTTTATCCAAGCCGACAACCTCTTGCCCTTCAAGCATACTGTGATGCTGATTGGGCCTCTTGCCCCATTTCTCGTCGCTCGGTCACTGGTTATTCTATTACTTTGGGAGCTGCCTTAGTTTCTTGGAAAACTAAGAAACAGACCACCGTTTCTAGGTCTTCTGCTGAGGCTGAATATCGTGCCATGGCCGACACTACTCGTGAGCTTGTTTGGCTTGTTCGCTTATTGGCTGACTTTCAGGTGCTGGTTTCCACTCCTGTTCCCCTTTATTGTGACAACAATGCCGCCCTTCATATCGCTCGAAATCCAGTCTTCCACGAGCGCACGAAGCATGTTGACATTGATTGTCACATTTTGTGCCAACATTTTACATCTGGTCTTCTTGTTCCTCGTCATATTGCTACTGCTGAGCAACCCGCCGATATGTTTACAAAAGCTCTCTTTGCCGATACCCTTTGCCACCTGAGCTCCAAGCTCAACGTGTCTAATTTGCTCCACACGCTGAGCTTGCGGGGGGTGTTGTCGATACCTCGCCACCTGAGCTCGATTCGGGTTGAGAACTTCGTGCTGCTGTCTAGATTGCTCGGCGTCTCTGCCCTAATTTGAATGAGTTGTAATTTTTTCACTCATAGATAGCTTGCAGACCAGTTTGTAATTATTTTAGGGGAGTCAGTTGTATTTTGTTATAGTGTAGGGATGTGTCTGTATTCTTCTCTCTTTGTATTTTTACAGGCTTTGGAGCCAAAATTCAATACAGAAAACAATTTTCCCCAAAACACAGTTCTGAGCTTTCTTCATCTTCTTCGACGAAAGCTCTCCTTCGATCGTTAGCACTTTGGTCGCTGGTTTCTACAGAATCCCATCATAATCCCCGCCTCCCAAAACATCTTCCCCAACACCAAAAATGCAATAGGATCCGGCTTCCACCCGTTCGCTCTCCCCTTCTCGTACAAATTCAACACCTCCTCAACCTTCCCCAATTTCGCATACACGTCCAAAACAGTCTAATATGTAACCTTATCAGGCGTCACGCCAGTTTGATACATCCTTAATCAGCTCAAATTGCCTCCCAAACCTCAAACTCTTCATCACAACATTATAAAAAATGATATCGACCTCAAACAGCTTCTGCTCCTTGACCCAATCGAAAACATCATCACCTAGTTCCATGGCTTCAAGCTGTTCAACAACAACAACACATTGTCTACTCATCTCGTGCGGCACCTCCACAAGAAAATCCTTAACAACATCACCCTCAGCCTCGCACTCATTCAGCCTCATCGCGAACTGCTTCAAAACCCTAATCTGCGGATTGTGCGCATACCCAGAACGTTTCTGCCTCTGTAGAGAAAGCACTGACGATTTCCCCAGATTGACTTTGGCTTCCACAACAGCAAGCTCTCGTCTTTCCCAGCCGTTTGAGACAAGATGGTCGCCGAGAGCGGTTTCAGCTGGTCGGACAAAGAATGGTGTTCTGACCTTAATCTCTTCCAACGTGTCGAAGGATCGACAATAGCAAAAAAATGATACAGATTTCTTGTAGTCTCGGTTTCCACGGTTGAAATTATGGAATAGCGATCAATGAATTGCTGCAGATTTGATTATTCATATTTTCGTTCGTTAAAAATATACTTAGTTTGAAGGATGCATTGAAAAGTAGGATATGCAAGTGAATATATATTTTTTAATGTCATATGTACTATTTTAGCTGTTGGACTATTTTAGCTATTGCCTTGGAAATGCTCTAACAATCCAAATTATAACTGTTTTGACTCTTAAAAGCCAAAAAAGCATTGTGTGCATGAGAGACGATGATGCAATGATAATATGTTAAGAAATTAGAAGCTTAATGGTAATATACTTTTATAATAGAAATGCTAATATAAAACTATAATTTCTAATGGATTTTGGGGAGGAAAGAAAAACAAGTACCGTCTTCTCCTCTTGTCCGTTCTCCTTCATCTGAAATCCCTAACCCTGACTTCTTCGACAACTCTTGTGCTTCCGATCTTCCATTTCTCATATTCTTCTACTCAAATTTGTTGCAAACATACATGTTTGCATCATTGGTGCTTTCACTGAGAGATGAATCCAATGACGACCTATCAAAGCATCTACCACCATCCGGAATCGATGCCATATGAAACCCTA
The DNA here is from genome assembly GCA_963678935.1 of Umbilicus rupestris. Lineage (NCBI taxonomy): Eukaryota > Viridiplantae > Streptophyta > Magnoliopsida > Saxifragales > Crassulaceae > Umbilicus > Umbilicus rupestris. Next base: position 1,723,396 of record OY787619.1, read on the forward strand.
AAATCACGGTCGGAGCAATTGGATTCCATCTGTTATACGTAAGATGAAATCAAACAATTTCTGATGGAGATTAAGTATCAAAACGCAGCTTACATCGATGACCTTTCAAAGCTAAAGCTTCGGATCGAGCCTCAAGTGACAACTTCTATTGGGTTGGAATCGTTAGTCGAAGAAAAAATGGATACTGTTGTTGTTAAGGATGATTATGACGATGATGATCAGGTAATTTCTGATCTGGTTTTGTGTTTGGCCAAAACAAATGCTAATCCCAAGTCTTATATTGATTTTTCATGGGCTTTGGTATTTAGTAAAGCTGAAATTGGGAAGCAAAAGATACATCAGAGTTTGAGGCTTCCATATGTGTGTTAAAGAAAAATATACATGTGTCTATCAGGTGTTTGTCAAAATGCCTCAGAAACTTGGTTTTCATATTTTGTTGCATGTAACATTTATATTAGGCGTCAGTGTTCTCTTCAACTACTTGAGACAGGTGCAATAGGTACGAGGCCCCGTCAAAACCTCTCGATGGTGTTCTGTTTACTTTCTCCTTCGATGTATTACTTCAGAATAATATTGATGTATGTCGATCTCACGAGGTCTGATTGAAACTTTTATAGAAATTTCAGTACCCAAAAGATAAACTGGATGCAGAAAGTTGACGTAAAACATGTCTCGCTGATCTTACAAAGCCATATATATGAGTGGTAAAAATGTTTTATTAGCTGCAGTTATTTATTAAAGTATATAACGTAAATTATTAACTGAAAAGTTAGAAGTATAAAAAAGAGGGCACATTTACGTGAAGAATAGCTAACAATCTCTCTCTTTTTCTTCTAGTGTCCTCAGAGAAACCGAGGCAAGACTTTTGCGATTAACTTATTTATAAGATATTTGTATGTAGTTTCCGTGGGATGGAAACTATCCCAAAAGACATATTTTGATGCATCCGGACATGTCTGCGGGTGATTCGCCTGGTTGCATAAAAGCACAACCTCATATAACCCAGTGCCACAACATCCTTTGTCTGCCACTTCAAACCCTGCGTAGGTAGAATAGTAAATTATAGGCCAGATCAGAAAAATAAGTTAAGATGTGGAGATTTGTGTGATAAAATAGATTGATATAAGTTAAGTAAATCCGTACCATTCTGTGTTGGGTTTTTAATTAGACTGAGAAGAGGGGTGTAGATGTCAACGATTACACCTTTGGCATCACTATACTTGGTGTTGAATGAATCAACCACGGACGCCAACTTGGAGTTGAACATCTGAGCAGCCCTGTTGTATTCTTCAACACATTCTCTTTCAACTCCTCCCATTGCACTTCTTTGGGACGGAAGACACCCAAGCGGCGGAGCGTTAAATAAACCTATTCTCCTTGCACCCTCTGCATACAAATCCTGTAACCACAAACCATGTCATTTTTTGTACTGTATCATTTTGAGTAGTATTAATTCCTTACCGCGAAAAAATCAGCAGCAAAGCTTGCCATCAGACTTGTATATGAGGATATATCATAGTGAACTTTTCTAAGACCTGATGTGTAATATGTATTGAGGATATCATTGCTGCTAGCTACCACTCCAAATAACCCTCGACCTATAATGTAGTTGGTCTGGTTTTCGCCCACGAGGGAATAGAGTTTGGATTTGTACTCCTTGAATAGATCTAATTGTTGTGACAACGTTGTCGCAGGCTGGTGTAATCATAGTAAAAAATTAAAATTTTTAATCAGTAATAAATGATGGGAATATCTCCAGGATCAATCAGACTATGGTGAGAAGAAATGTACCGCTAACAAGGACGTGAGTGGATCATATCCACAACCTCCAGATGCAAAACTTACGCCCGTAATAAGATCGGCTGGCCGCAAATTGGGATCCCGGTATGCCGGCAAGTACTCCTTGATGAATAGTTCACTAGCTGCCAACAAAAGTCTAGTCATTAGAAGCATAAAGCATTAATCTTTGCTTGTTTATTTATCCAGAACATTGATAAGGTAAAATATGTAATGAATCATTTCAATAACTATCAAGATTTAAGATAGCAAACCAAAATCCTTGCAAGCATGAATCGGTTCATCATTCCATAAAAGAGTCTTTTATTTAACAAAGGCCGGAATATAGTAAGGACACGTCACTTGTTACTCAAATTTTGTAACAGTTAAAGAGTTATGATTAGTCATTTTATTGATCAATTAAAACTAAACCACTCCATTTTTTATGGAATCAATCTAAGGCCTGTTTAAACAAGCGACAAAGTTTATGTAGTTTTTCAAACCACTCCAAGCTCGGAGCTGCTGGTAGAATCCACGGCCAGCCAATCCGATAAGTAGGGTTTTCTTTGGCAGTAGAAGTAGGGTGAAAAGATGTCATTTGGCCCACAACATATTTGGCCATAAATCTTTTAACATGAACATTGATCAACTATTAAAACTCTGGATATATGTGCATCCTGACAAATTTATTTGAAGTAGCTACACTTAATGCAACCTCATTATATTAAATGTTACTGCACTTTATGTCTATAAATGATCTACAAATTCCAAATTATTTGCGATTAAAAGTACTGTAGCAGTGTTCATCATAAAGCAAGGCCAGGTTTCAAAAATACAAACCTATAAAGTCTCCAGGAATCTTTCCATTAGAGAACCTCCCAGATGGTATTCCTCCTTTGAAATCCTTTCCGTATGGAGGAAAATCTGCTTTTGCCGCAGTTAACATATTGTTGTTGTTGCCAGGATCCACGATTGAGTCACCAAACACTAGCAGCGCAGGAAATTTTTTATCCTCAGGTATGTTAATAGCCGTTTCTACGTAATTGCACCAAAACACCATCACTACACAAAAAACTAGCTTTGATACACTTGAGTAATGCTCAAGTGAGAAAGCTCCAGAAATTTTGAGAGACCTCAAGTCCATTGTCGTGTCTAATGGAGCAAAAGCATACGTTACTACTTATATGCTACACAACTTCCCTGATTAATTAATTAGTGTTTTATGGTTTGAGTTTACTGGAGAGGTACTCGCAACAATAAACTAGCTAGAATATTTAATGTACAAGCTTTGGTGTTCCTAAAACCATCCACCTTTAGGCTTTATCTCAACTCACACGTCAAAATCAGAGATGAATAAATATAAAATAGTTGGGTGCCAATGATATGTTTCAATTATTGATTAGACATCATATGTGGATTCGAATGAAATTGATAGGCTCGTGAGAATTAGTTAAACGATTCACGGATAAACTTCACCTCTGTTAAAGGGTGTTCTTGTATTTTCTTATTTATATATTGATAAATCTTTTCGTTAGGGCTTAGATTTGCAAATGAATTCGTTAGGGCTAAGGATGAATATTTTCTTATTTATATATTGATGAGTATTTTCCGCTGGAAGAAAACTAGGAGGGTCATAATGAGCGATTAGGGATGTACATCTTCCAACCATTTAGGGTATGACTTATTGAATTGGTCTAGACGTATTTGAATTGGTCTAGTTGACTGATAATGAAAAATTAAGGACAAAAATATACATATAACCACCACATTTAAAGCTCGTGCAGGCCATACAATCTAATTAACCTATAGATGTAGATTGCACATGTGTCGGTAGATATCGCTTTGGTGTCACACTTCTTCTCTATTTACAAAAAGAAAAATTACTGATTGAGATGTCTTCTTTTGGGTAAAAGTTGATTTTACTTGCCAAATGAAAAGCAACCGACTACTTTGGTTTCAGCTGAAAAACATATAGCTAGATTAGAGGCTTCCTCCATACTCATTCTTCTAATCTATGTCATCCACTATAAATTCATAATTAATATGCTGCGGTCAAGTTTCGTCATATAAGCATCATTAAACCGTCGAATAGCTAAACTAAGCAAAGGGTTTTTCAAAGCTTAATTCGTCATATAAAGAATCATCACAAAAAATTTGCCACAGGACGCCCAATGCGCGTAAGTTATGACGAATCATTAATGTGCGCTCGGGGATCCATCTCACTATTTGACGCATGAACATAATAAATCATATAATTATATTTTACTATTTATAAAAATAAATATTGCACTTACTCGGAAGCGGTCAAACCAACGCTCAAATGTAGCCGCCTCAACATCTAAGTAACTCAGTCCAACCGGGTCGGTAATCAGTGCTGATGCAATTGCCGGCAATTTGATGCACAACCGAAGAAAGGGTGAAATTGCCAAAACATCATCACAAAAATTAAAAACATCAAACATTTTCAAATTAAACTTCATCAAAACATCATCACATCAAATTCATTTCTCCCAACCATCACCGGATCAAAATCCGACAACTTCCATCATAAAAAAACTATCAAATTAAACATCATTAAAACATCAACAACTTATATCTCAACAAAATATCATAACATCATCCATCATCAAACTAAACCTAAACCAAGCAATCTGAAATGCACTCTTGAACTGTTGCACTGTTGAAAATCAAAACAAATTTGAACATCCAAAACTAAGATATTAAAACATCTCAGCCGCACTGTTGAAAAGATTAAAAAAAAATCATCCTCACCTAAACCTAAACCAAGCAATATGAGTAGGACAATCCGTAAACTTAAACCGAGTAACACTGAGCAAAACCTAGCTAAACCTAAACTTAGCAGAGGAGAAGATGGATTTACATGCACTTTTTGTCCAGCATAATTCGAGCAACCCACAGTTTTGTGGAGCACGAGCAGAGGAGCGGAGCAGCGTAGCAGGAGAAAAAGAAAAAGAAAGAAGGAAAAGAAATAAAAAAAGTGTTCTTAAATAGGCACCATTGCGACCGATATCCCATGGTTATGCGACGGAAACAATTTTATTGCATAAGTATCGTAAAACCGTCGTAAATGATTGAGGTCATCGTCGTATAAGCGTCATAAACCGTCGTAAATAAATTGGACCATCGGTTATCATTACATAAGTGTCGTAAAATCGTTGTACATTGGGGTCATCGTCGTATAAGCATCGTAAAACCATGGTAAATGATTAAGGTTGTCATCGCATAAACGTCGTAAAACGGTCCTATAATTTTATAGTTCATTCTAAAATTCTTCTTTTAAAATTCTTAAAATTTGTTGATGATTATTAAATTCTTAGTATTTTTAAATACCTAGATTCTTAAAACAATCTTCAAAATTATTACATTTCATCATCAAAATCCGTTTTTTCTTTCATTTCCGGGTCAGATGTTGAGAACGCGTCGACATCATTTTCAACCGCATTGGTATCGTCTTCACTGTACTCATTCATCATCGGCTACACGGTTGAGTGTTACTATCTCATATATGAAAGGAAGTTGTGTCAAGTGTTCACCAACGTCTTTAAAGAGGATATCAGATACAATCATATCAATAGTGTTGGTAGGTTTGATAGGGCACAATGCAACCCATCCTTGTTTAGTTTTGCCGGGTAACTCAGGAAAATCATTGAAATACACTTGTTCGGCTTGCTATGCCAGTATGAAAGAATCATATGTCCCATATAGCCTACGTGTATTAATCTTTGATATATCTTGGACAGGGAATGACCTCACAAAACTTGGATCAAACCAACGACATTTGAAGAGGACAACATTGTAGTTTGATGACTGTCGGGATGTGAATTGTATAATCTTCTCTATGACTCCATAGTAGATTATTCGCTCCATTCCGTAACATGAATATGACCATTTTTTCGTCATTTTCCTTTCATTATGCGGCTTAGTGTGAAACTTGTAATTGTTTATCTTATACACACCCATGCATTGTACAACCCAATCGAAACCCTTTGCCACCTCATAAATCCATGTGAAATTACTAGCGCTGCTGGTGACTTGTATCAACAGGTTGCTATAGCAACCTCTGGGTCACTTGCGGAATTATCTTGCTAAGTTCGAACCTGAAAGACACAAGCACTTTGTTCACCCATTTCGGAATTGCCTACGTTTGGGGAGGACTTCTCTTGAGTCCTCAAGATTCCACTAAACAAAGTTTCTAATACAAGGATATCATAACTCAGCCTACGCTAGTCCAACCTTTACTTATAACCTAGATTTGAATCTACCCTCCGTCCGATTACACAGGCTAGCTTACACTATCAACACACTTCAGTAATAGAACGCTACAGCTTCGATCACACAGACTTAGCTTATTCTAAAATAATGCGTTACGACAGGATGCTATAGCAACTTACTATTTCAAGTTGCTCTACCTTAGATTCTACGACCTCTCCCATCCGCTTCAATCTACTTCCGCGAGTTCTCACAACTCAGGTGACACTCCCCCTTGATCAGTGACCTCCACTCAGCGTAAAGGGACGTTGCTTACACTCCAATCGTCCGTGACTGCCTCACCCGTGTTGATTCTTCATAGATTGTACTTGATCTTTCAACGAGCCTCCACTCCAATTTAACTCTGTCGATCAAATTTTGATCAGACTATGCTAGTCCTGATCTCTCTCTGCTCATACGCTCATAACTCACAACTCTCAACTCCGCTCTCTAGCTTTTCATTCTTACTTTAGTTGTGCGTCTATCTTTTTTTTTTTTTGTGAGCTCTCTTTCTTCCTTAGAGTCGCTGCCCTTATATAGTGGCAGTCCTTGAAGGATTAAAGAAATCCTAGTCCCACTAGGATTGAGTCGCTTTCCAAACTCTTTTTAGCAGTCCAAGATCTATCGCATGATCTTAGGAGTTTGTTGAGATATGGTTGTAACCACATTCTTTCCAAACACCCTTTTTTTTGGAACCATATCTTTAACTCAAGCTTGCTGAGTTGTTTGAGCAATCTGTTGCTGCTGGAATTAACTAAAACAATTAGGAAACAATCGCCAAAAGCCGATCCTTTGAATTTGGAAGGCTTTCGAAAGTCTGCGGATGCTGGCCTTCACGATGCTCCAGCTGCTTTCCTCATAGGTTGTTGTAGCATCTAACTAGATCAACTTGTAGGCATTTTGTAGTCTTCAAATGCTCCACCGTGAATAGTCTCTAGATCTATTGATTCGTCACTTAGTCTTGGTTTACGTAGACATATATCATTTTGGAAATAACTAAAATAGACATTATAGATTGAAAAGAGGGATAATTATATAATCAACATATATAACCAACATATTTCATTTATCTGATCTAATCTTCAAATTTCGGTGTGTTCATATAAATGTAGGTTGTCGCCTTCCAAAAGTCCTCTTATGTCAACATTCTTCTTTGATTATTTCGACTTTCATGGAATGAATAATCGAATATATAAAATGTTTCCTCATCACGCAACACCTCATTATATTCGAAAAATACAATCTCCTACTGAATGTACGCATTAACTATAACATCCTCAACTGCCGCTTTGTTTTTAGCCATCCTTTTTAGCCTAATTATAATGCTCAAATGGGTACATCCAACGATAGTGCATCGCTCCACTGAGTATAGCTCTTCCGTGACAAGAATTAGTAAATGGTCCATAGAATCGAAGAATGAAAGTGGGAAATTTGTCCTCTAATTTGCATAGAGTTTCAACGATATTTACCTTCAAGAGCATCATGCAGTCAATATCTAATGATGAAGCACAAATGTCTAAGAAAGATGAACATAATCTGAAAAATAGAGTCTTTTGATCCAATGACATATTTTGGTTTACTGATTGGGAGGAAGTTCGTACTTAGCGGTTGCTGCGACTTACTTACCTTGAAAACACTATAATTCCAACTCTGTATTTTCGGTGGAAACATTACCTTCGTAAGTACATCGTATATTGCGATGGTAATACGACGATGAAATCCATCGTATTTGATTTGGTCTGTCTAGTTGACTAATAATAAAAATTGAGGACAAAAATATACCTATAACCACCACAATTAAAGCTGGTACAGGCCATACAATCTAATTAATCTATAGATAAAGATTGCATTTGTGTGGTTAGATATTGCTTTGATGTCGGACTTCTTCTCTATCTACAAAAAAATATATATATATATACTGATTGAGATGTCTTCTTTGGGGTAAAAGTTTATTTTACTTTCTAAATGAAAAGCAACCGAATACTTGGGTTTCAGCTGAAAAATATATAGCTAGATTAGAGGCTTCCTCCATACTGATTCTTCTAATCTCTCCCATGCAATAAAAATTTAGAATTAATATGGTGCGGTCAAGTTCCGTCATACAAGTATCGGTAAACCGTCTTGTGAATAACCAATTTATACCTTTCATCTCAAGATATTTAAATATATTTATTTTATTTCAATTTGAGGTGTACTTCATCCTCAATTTTTGCTTTCAAAATGGGATTGCAGTACCATTTTTTTCACACTTAATACACATTTTTCTAACATACACCGCTGAGTTTAATGCCGCTTTGAACATGTTGTTTATGATGGCATTACCTGCAAAAACTGCATTGATTTTTTGATAGTGATATCATCTGCATTATTCATGGCACGATCACAACCAATGAAATAAAAATCCTTGCGCATAAGCTTTCAGATAAAGCACTTGGAAAAATAGGTGAATTCCAGATTCAACATGAGAATCCAACAGCACACATTTATGTTCAAATCCTTGGATATCATTTATATTTGATGAGGTGCTTCCTTCCCATGAGCATTAAACCAGTTGATAATACAACGTAGAAGTTCTTTTTTCCTGAATGTGCCACCATCTCAATAATTTTATAAACTCTTGAGGCTAACTAGCCAATAATTACAACCACAACAAAAATAGAATTATTGAAACCCTAGTATTTGATGATAAGGGGCCGGGGAACTTCCATGTCCCTAATTTCTTTTTGGATAATATTGAAAATATAAGACCGCCAAGAATGATAATTGTGTATTCATTAAAAGACCCTCATAAAGTGCGTTGGATGATGCTGAGCCTTCAAGGGAACACGGTTTTTAGATGTGAACAGTTACCATAAATGACCTTCACATACCACACCATACATTTTCTCCAATCACCAAAATGGTCACTTTACAGTTCCCAAATATTGACCCATCCACAAGGTCTAGCGTACAAGTATTGAAAAATGCCGTCCCCTCAAACTTTATTTGGAATTGTTACAAAATTGACCGCACTTGATGAAAGCAAGAGTGCACACTAGGAAGCCAACTATTTGGGGAGAAATTAGGGCAACAGCTATTCTCAGGGTTAGTTCCTTCAACCCAGCCTACACGCCCAATAATAGGAACCACCTGATCTTCTCCTATAAGACTCAAAACTCACTAACACCTGGTTTTGAGTCTAGGCAACAATCGAACAACAACCAACCTTACCAGCCTAGGAGACAGTCCCAGCAACTCAACCGCAGGCGAGTTCCCCTACAGCCATAGATTGTCCCATGCTTGCCAAATTCATGGCAAGTAAGGGGAAAGCCTAAGCCAGCCTGAACTCTAGGATAGACAAGCTCCCCCTTCAAAATGGGATTTTCAAAAAAAAAAAAGGCTCAACAAGCTAGCCTATCCATAAGGGAACACGGCAAGCTGCCCTCTAAGCCCGAACCACACCCGACCAAGCATTTTAATGCTATTATACTTAGTAGTGGCCAACAAGTAGAAGAGGACTCACATAGTCACCAGCCAGCCATAAATATGTCAGGTGCTAATGTGAGGAGACCTGGTAGTGCCAAAGAGGGTATAGGTAAGGAGCCTAGAAAAATCCTAGTTCCCTTCATTTCCCTTTCCCAGAGGTTAGTAAGATCCCGATTAGACAAAGAGTTCGTGAAGTTTATAGATATCCTTAAGAAGTTGTATGTCCATTTAAATTTCGTAGAGCTCTTTAACAAAGCCTCTACATTTGTAAAATTCATTAAGGAGATCTTGTCGAACAAAAGAAAGATAGAGAACTCTAAGCCACAATATTGTAGCACCTTATTCAGTGGTAGCAACCCCTCTATGATGAAGGATCCGGGTAGTTTCACTATTCCCTGCTCGGTAGGCTCCACGAGCTTCACCCACTCTTTCGCTGATCTTGGAGCTAGCGTCAGTGTTATGCCATATTCTGTATTTGATAAACTTGGTTTTCAAACTATGGAATTCACTAGATTAGCGTTGAAACTCGCTGATGGTACTACAAAACATCCACTAGGTGTATAAGAAAATGTGCCTGTTGAGATTGATAAATATTATATAACATGCGATTTCGTAGTAAAGGATATGGGGGATGATTATGATGTCCCCATTATTCTTTGAAGACCATTTCTATCTACTGCAAGGGCATTAATTGATCGTGAAAAATGGAGGTTTTTATTTGAATATTGGGGATGAGAGTATACTTATTGGAACCTCTAACTAATCTTTTGATTTCAAAAGATTGTGTGGCATGATTGCCTAACAAAGTCGAGGGCACCAAGAAATCAACATATCAGTACCAAAGCGAATTTCAGGAAACTCTTTGATGGGACTGGAGAATTTAGGTGACTTCAATTCATCTTTAGCATTTGATTACCCATGGTATATGTTAGATAATGCTAAATCTGACCTCGCTTTCTTACATGATATACTCCTCGAAGGTAAGCCTCCTGACGGCCCTAGTGCTACAAAAAAAAGAAGGCGCTAAGACCAGAACGCCTGCGAAATCGAACCACACTACATTTTGGGGAAAATTATCAAGGAAATTGTGTGCAACTCTTCAAAGGCACCGGATTGAATTCATCAAGCTTGTTTTTTCAAGATGTTAAACTAGGTCTTTTCGGAAAGTAACCCGCACTGTAAGTTTTTAAGATCTTAATGGTTAGTTATGTTAGTTTTGTTTAATCTTCATTATTCATTTCAATTTGCTTAGTTCCATTGCATGACATGACATGATATGTAACTCATATGCTCTCAACTTAAGTGTGGAGTTCTTGTTGTGGTTGATACATATTTCTATTTTTATTGCTTAGGGACTAAGCTTGTTCTTAAGCGTGGAGTGTTCGATCGCACAAAGTCACTTCCTCATGGTCAGACATTGCGTATTAATTAGATTGATATGCATATTAGATTAGGAACACTTGCATGCTTAAATTATGGGTTAACTTACTCATTCTTCATGAGGCTTTACTTGTTCTTATGATATATTTTTATGCATGTTGTTACTCACACACACCAGCCTCCACTTTTTATACTATGTCAAGCTTTAAGTATGGAGTCCCTCGAATGAGAGGACAAAAAGTAAATCAAAAGAGGGCAAAAAATAGGGCCCAACAAAAAAATTTATTTTTTTTAAAAAGAAATAAAATGCAAAGAATGGAAGAAAAGTTCCGCCTTAAGCATAATAAGGCTGAAAGCCATTAGTTATTCCATCTTAAGCTCCACATTGTGTATTATACCATTTATTTATTGTGAGTGAATGCATCATGTATTGGAAGTCTTATAAAATGAGTTAAGGAATGACCGTTGCACTTGCACAAAATCACTAACTTGTTTATGCAATTTTTGTTATATACCAAGTCAAGCTCCTCTTCTCTACGAGTTAAAGCCTAGACTTTAAGCCTTGAGAATGAGCTTTTTGTGCCAAGAACCTGTGGACTATCCGTAGATAACATGAATGGCAGGCACATTTTGTGAAACTGGAATTCTATGTTTCAAACGCATTGCTAGAAAAGAATGTTAAGATACGTGGTTAGTCATTTGTTGGTTTTGGTATAGACTTATTAGACTGCAAAATCTTCTTTGAACTACTACAGTTTGAAAAATCATTTGAACGCAGTTGGATTTAAATGTTGGTTTGCACATGAGCCTGAGATTGTTGCAATAATCCTGTGATTTTTGAGCATCTATTTCATGTTTTTATATAAGGTAGTTGCATTTGAGATTGATAGATGTTCTTTTTTCTGAAAACCTTCACGAGATAACTCATCCACTAGGATATGTTAGGTGTTTAAAAGTTTAATGCATTTGATAAATGAATTCGTGATTTCTACGAAAATGAGTTAGAATTAGTTTAGTAATTTACTTTTATTGTATGTTATAATAGTTAGAAATAATGGTATGACATTTGAGTGGGTAATTAAAATCAAAGGTTGTGAATCTTTAAATGTCGATATATTCTACCATTTATTTTATTGACATGAGCTTCATATTTGTTCGAGACAAACAAAACTAAAGTGTGGAATGTTTTGATCGATCAATTTATTGACTGAGTATTCACTCATTTATAATGGTTTTCTTAACGTTTCTCATGCATTTTATTGTCATTTTACCACGTTACTATTGTTTTAGGCCAAAGTCTATTAAATTGAAGCTTTGTGATTTATTTGGAGCAAGACAATACAAGAAGATTTAGACAAAAATAGAGCAAAGCCGCATCACCCGTATCGCTTCATGAGCAGTACGCGCTGGTATGCCTATATCATGGAGTGGTACGACCGTACCAAAAGGCGCGGTCAAGTATGAAAGACCTTTGAATGCATTAAAGTTCGTATCGCCCATACCGCTTAGTGAGTAGTACTCCCAGTATGCCCGAACCATGGAGCGGTATAGCCGTACCAAAAGCGCATGCCGGGCATGAACGACCTGAATCGTCTGTATCACCCGCATCTCCACAAAGGGCAGTACGACTGTACCACCCTTTGGTATGGTCGTACAAAACCAATACGGGCACGGAACTTTCAAGGCCAGATCTGCTCCTTTAAAGAGAAAACATTGTTCATCCGAGAAAGGGTTCCAAAAATCTAGAGTTTTGGCTTGATTTTAACAGAGGTTTTACCTATAGCTAAAGAACGGGCTTCCTAACGAAGAACCCTTTCTACTCCTTTGTTTCTTATTCTTGATTTCTCTCTTACTCAATGTATTCTTGTTGTCTTAAAGAATGAATCGTGAGTAGCTTTATTATTATGGGATCCTACGGATTCCGAATTTTATGAACTATTTTCATGCGATTTAATATAGACTTTATTTTGAATTGTACGTATGTGTTTGATCCTACATCGTTCAGTGCTATGTTTTATTCGAATTTGTCGTAATGATAATTAGGTTAAGAATCATTATTACCATAGTTGAGGTAATTAACCGGGTTTATGTAGCATTGATAGCTACTCATAGCAGCAATGTTGGTAGTATATGATTTGGTAAGGGAGTTAACATCACTTGTTTGAAAAATATGTTTTTAATGTATTCCTAAAGTAATTAGCAGTAACCAATGTTGATTGTATATTAATGGTTAGAAACAATCGAGTGAATGTCTCTCTGGAGAAACTCGTAGTATAAGATGTTCGCAAAAAGTAATGATTCAAGAGTGTTTGTCTTACTTTGAGCATACATGGTTTATTTTCATTTATCGTATGACTTGAATTATTATATGTTTTTTGCATGAATTGAATGAATGTACACAGGTGAAATATGATTTCTGAATGCTTTCTTTATTAGTAAAAATTACATTCTTTAGTGAAAATGCTGAAGACTGGATGGCAGGAGCTTGTCCAACTTTTTGTCCGGACTTCTTCCTTGAACAAGTTACGCAGCGGAATAAAATGACAGAAATAAAAGCTACTGCTAAGGACACAAAAGTGGTGATCTAGTTTGGGTAAACTAGCCTACGTCTGGGGGGTTATCCCAAGCCCATGGGAACCAATTCACTATATCACGATCGAGTATAAGGATGTTACAGAACAGCAGACTCCCTCTCTATTCTAACCTCTACTCATCTAATAGTAATTGACATTCACGCTCCCCCTGAATGTGAGACCTCCCGTCGCTACCCACTGTGCACTCAGGCTCCCCCTGAATGTTATTGATCGCTCAAGCTTGGATGCTTTCCAGATTTGTCTTCGATGCTTTTGTAATATCTCAAGATAAGCTCACTGTTTTTCTCTTCAAAAGCATACCTTCATAGCCTCTTGTGGCTATAGTCTCCAGCTGATGAATTTTCTTGACACAGATGGCCTCTTGTTCTGGTATTGCAGCTGCTGAAACATCATCCGGGACGTCTTCAGTAACCCCTTGGAGCTCATTGATGTGGCGCCCAATAAACCAATTGTTAATTGGAGTTTGGCTCTGGGTTGCCTGCTTCTGGCTATTCTTCCTCCTTGGTCATTTCTTCCATTTGTACTAGATCATCTGTTCGAACAGTTTCTTGTACATTCTGAGTCTCTTCCTTTGCTGGCTCCTGAGACTCCTTCTCCTTTTCTGTGTGTGTGGTCATGTTGTAGGCAACGAGGCAGGTGTCTCTCATCTCCTTTGCTCTCCAGATCCACTTGTTATTGCGCCTCGTGCTTGAGTCCATCCTTCTGATATGGCAGTTTCTCCTGATGTGTCCAGGTCTGTGGCAGTAATAGCACCTTTTCTCCATCCATGCTGCTGATTTTTCTGCTCGTCTGGATGTGACTGGAGAGGTCTTCTTTTCTTCCCAGACAAACACCATCTTGTTAGTTGTCTTGGATCCAGTGAATCCAATGCCTCTCGTGTCTTTATTTGGTCTTTGCATGGATAGGATAGAGTCCAGCTTTTCGGTTCCAGAGTTGAGCATTCTTTGAAAATTCTTGAGAGACCTCAGTTCTTCTGTGACTTCAGTAAGTTCTTGTTGTAGCTGGGTGATGATTCTGCAGTGCTCAGCTTTTTCTTTGTCCAGGATGTTGTACTGGCTTTGTAACTGAGTGTTCTTCTCTTTTAAGTTGCAGATCGTGGTGTCGAGCTTGGTATTAATGCATACTATTTCAGTCCACTTTGTGTGCATGAGGGAGAATTTTTCAATGATGCATTCTTTGCTGGGTTTATCATCTTCACTATTTTCAATGTCCGACTCTTCATTGGAACAACTTCTGGTACAGATTTTTGAAATTGTAGAAGTCAGGGCCACAATATTGTTGTTGTTCCTTTTGCGAGTATTTGCACACTCTGCCTGAATGTGTCCATATCCTTCTCATTTTCTGCAGTGAATCTTTTTATTGAAACGATTCTGCTCTTCCTTCATACTCATCTTCCTTCAGCCCTTTTTTTTTACCAAGATCTTTTACTCTGTGTGTTGAACACGCCGCTTTGATACCAATTGAAAATGCTGAAGGCTGGATGGCAGGAGCTTGTCCAACTTGTTGTCCGGACTTCTTCCTTGAATAAAGTTACGCAGCGGAATAAAATGAAAGAAATAAAAGCTACTGCTAAGGACACAAAAGTGGTGACCCAGTTCGGCTAAACCAGCCTACGTCTGGAGGGCTTATCCCAAGCCCATGGGAACCAATTCACTATATCATTATCGAGTACAAGGACGTTACATAACAGCAGACTCCCTCTCTATTCTAACCTTAACTCATCTAATAGTAATTGGCATTCAGGCTCCCCCTGAATGTGAGACCTCCCGTCTCTACCCACTGTGCACTCAGGCTCCCCCTGAATGTTATTGATTGCTCAAGCTTGGATGCTTTCCAGATTTGTCTTCGATGCTTTTGTAATATCTCAAGATAAGCTCACTGTTTTTCTCTTCAAAAGCATACCTTCATAGGCTTTGTGTTGCTTGTATATATACTGAGATGCACCCCACAAATCCAGCCAATTTGTTAAGATTTATTCCTTGGGATATCCTCATCTTCTGAGATTTGTTTGTTGACTCCTTTGAATATTTGTTGCAATCTCCAATGATCTCCAAGAATATATCATCATCCAGATTTGTTGCGATCTCGTTGATACTTGATATCTTTCCAATGTTATCTTTAAGAATCAATTATTTTTAAGCCCATATCTTCGGATTTAGTCACGGATTTCGTGCTCCCGTATTTGAGGGGATCGTCACACGAGGTTGTTCAGCTTCGGCGCCTGGACAACTTCCACGCTTGCTCCTTGGATAGACTCTTGGACTTACCAGGGCTGTAAATTGTGTTTGACTGTAACTTGACCTCTAAAACATAAACTGACAATATATACGGTTAAAAATACGCTTGCCGTTATTCAAGAAATTATTCAAGATACCTTATTCTAAGCCTTTAGGATAACCCTAATCTCCCATGATTAATATAAATAACAATATTAATTTGGTAGAGTTTGGTGGAAGAAAACATATTGATTTATTATGTGTACCGGAAACACTCGGTCCAAACAAGATTTAATATAGTTTAAACCAAACGAAATACTAACCGAACAAAACTGAAATACATGATATTACCAAGTAAAGAACTTAATAGTTATAAAGGGACTCGCAATGTATATATAAGAGCCATTGTTACGTGGACATTTTTGTATGATTTAGAGGTTTACAATGAAGAATAAAAGCAATGAAGATGGCCGGGTGTTGTTTGGTTTTATCTTTTATGTAAGGAAGGGCTCAGTACAATGCAGAGATGTCTTTCTCAAGGATTCTATCAACTAAAAGTTTGTATGCGGCTTCTGTGGGATGATAACTGTCCCAAAATATATATTTTGTTGGATCTGAGCATGTCTGCAGAGGATTTAGCCCGTTACACAACACTGACACCTCCACTTCTCCAGTGCCGCAGCATCCTTTATCAATCACTTCAAATCCTGCAAAATATACTAATTAAGATCGATCTCAGTGTATAAAATTGTTCTATAAAAGTCATTAAAAGCTAGGCTTACCATTCTTAGCAGGGTTTTGAATAAGATCTAATATGGGATCGTAGATTTCGAAAACATGGGATCTAGCATCAGAATGCCTCTTGTTGAACGACTCAATGACTCGTTGCAGCTTCGAATTATACAGTTGAGCAGCCTCATTATACCGATCAATACATTTCCTACCATGAAGGGCACCTGCTAGGGTTCTTTGTGATGGAAGGCATCCTATTGGTGGAGCACCGAAGACTCCTATCCTCCTGGCTCCCATCTTGTATAGATTCTGTCACCAAATTTAATTGTTCAACTTTTTTTGAGCATGTTGTTCAATCATTGGGTATAGAAAGAGTTTAATTATTACCTCATAAAATTTAGCTGCTTCATTGGCCATAAGATCTGTGTAGGATGGAATATCATATTCTATTTGTCTGGCACGCAATACGAAATATGTATTAGCTAGGTCATCGCTGCCAGCCACCACCAAGAAAAGGCTTCGCGCGAGGATGTAGTTGGTTTGATCTTCGCCTACTAGGGACTTGAGCTTTGATATGTACTCTTCAAAGTAGCTCAATTGTTGTGATAATGGTATAACAGACTGAGAGGAGGTATAGAAGAAAAATAACAAAAAATCATTTTAACATAAACATTACTAATTTATCTATAAAATGAAATATGCATGCTTACCAATAGTTTGGGTGTGAGAGGATCATACCCAGAGGCTCCAGACGCAAAACTGACGCCTGTAATGAGTTCATCTGGTTTCAAATGTGGATCTAAATATGCGGGGATAAGCTCTTTGATTTGTAGCTGTTCAGCTGAAATGTGGGGCCAGTAATGTTAGTTAGTTAGCCCTAGCTGGTGCATTACTTCTGCAAGCCACTTCAAACTATCTGCCGACACTCCTACAGAAACTTATAGATGCAAATTTGGACGATCTCGCAACTGATTACTGGTGGAATACTTTGGTTAGGGATGTGATTATGGCAATATCGGCTTGGGTTAGTAAATTCAATAAAGATCAGATATTTTTTTCTATCAAAAAAAAAAAAAGGAAAAAAATCAATGATGAAGAAACCCCAGTATCACATATTCACAAAGTAGCATCAGGATACATTTAGCTTTCACCAAAAGAGCAGTGATCGATTGAGTTGAATCAAAAGTATTCCTGAGATTACATTCATGTCTGTAACTAGTGGCGGATCCAGAGATTCAAAAGAGGGGTCACAAAATGAATGTCATGATATAATTTAAACATCTATCTTATATAAAACGATGTTTTGAATTCATTTCATTTTATATAAAAAGAGATCATCAACTCATTATGTCTGGCAATAAGTCTGCAACCATCAACTGCGTACCGTTTTCCCTTAGAATCAATATAGATTAAAAGATACGCAAATGTTACTGTTGTCTATATATCCCAACCATTAGTTTTAAGATCTGGCAAACAGGTTACGATTGCCTGACCTAGTTATTGGATACTGCATGATGCATCAAATATGGGTTGTGAGTAGTTAGCAGTGGTCTATATCCCATTTATATCATCAGAGAGGGCAACAGAGAGAGAGAAACCCTAAATGGAATTATGAACTGCAATAAACACCTATTGCTGAGTTTCCCATCTTAACATGCAGAATGAAACAAAATGCAATCGCCAAACTACCTGCTTCAGATTTACTAGTCCAACAATTTGCATGGTGGGACCTACTTTAAACCCTAGTAGTTTCTATATAAATATACTAACCGTAATGGTAAAAGAAGCAAAAAAATCACATGTGTAAAGAGTTTTCACCTATCAAGTCAGTAGGGACCTTCCCATTACAAAACCTTCCTGTCGGTCCTCCTTCGAAATTCTGCCCGTATGGAGGGAAGTTCGCCTTGATTAGGGTTTTTATGCCATTGTTGTTGCCAGGATCCACAATTGAATCGCCAAATGCTATCAACGCCGGAAACTTCTTGTCTTCCGGTATATCGAGTCCTGATACGGCGAACACGCCCCAGAGGAGAAGAATAAAAATCGCAGTTAGAAACAGTGTACTTTTCACCGTAAAGGGAGATGAGGATCTTGAAGACCTTAGCACCATTGTTGTTCCTTTTGGAGGAATGATAAGGTTCTCAAAGGGAAAGAAACTATGATATGATTGGTATTGAAGAGTGTGTATTATGCTTATTCACGCTTAGTCTGTTCAATACTTAGCTTGAGCTTTTATACATTGATGTCGTGGCAGTGAATTCAAGTCGAGTAGCATTAATGTCACAAGACCCACTACAGATGAACACACAGCTTAAACCATAACAATTGGTATTGAACTCATAACCCTATCCATCAACTACACTATAAATCAAAAACTACATGTTGAAAGATTTTAAAAGGGCTGATCTGTCAATCTTCCGGAGCTAAATTAAGCACTGTACAAAAGAGTGAAGTGCAACTGTAATATGATCATACATGTAGCTGCACATTTGCTACCATTTGTTCTTTGAATGGTTATTCTCCAGGACATTTGTTAGCTGTACATTTGATAACACAGACTTCTTAGATTGATTTTCTGTCATTGGAATCAATTAATTCCTTCAGAAGATGGATCTAGATAAAACTGTTATCAATAGGACAAAAGTAATGCTACCAACTACTTTCTTTACCATTCAATGAATTAAGAGGGTTATAAATATATTCTGATCATTTGTGATTGGCATCCCTTTGAACTATAAGAATTAATATATTTATCAAGCTAAGTTCCTAAGACACAATTAGTTAAAACTGGCAGCGAAGTCTCAGTGGTTAGGGGTGTTAATTTGCCATCCCAGAGACTGACCTAATTTAGTTGTTTCCAATGTCAACAAAGAAATGAGTCATAATCAATAATTTATCCTCGAGTTAATTGTTGATTTTCAATCGCTCATATATTGATATGGTCCGTAATGACTCAAAAGTTCAAGCTTGTGAGTCATGGTTCTACATCTATATATAAGCTAGTCATTCTTCCATCTCCTTGGCGATGTGAGATATTTTTTCAATTGTTTATTCTCAACATTAAATATATTGGGATGACCAGGTTGGTATGCATCCGTTCACGAAATAAATAAGTAATAGTCAGGACCGTTCCTGACCTTTTATGAGCCTCTGAATAAAACATACATGTAGAACCACTTATAATATAATATCACTCTATAAATATAATTTTAATATATTTATTCGCAAACACTGTCATAATTTATATATTAAAGTCTTTTTCCCGAAAAAAAATGGACACCCTGAGAAAAGTGGATCCTTGAGGCGAGTGAGCCCCGGACGGCCTCCCCTACCTGCCACCACTCAGGGCGGGCCTGATAATAGTGTGTTAGCTTGGCATAACCACGATGATACATATCCTTACAATTGCGATTTAGCAACAAAAAAATTGCAGAAGCGTTTTAGATTTTGGGAGGATGATTTGAACATTTCAGTAGATGTAAAGCATAGACCTTCAGATGATCACTTTTGCCAGTAAACCCTATAGAGTCTTAGGAGTATGTCCTCCACTGGAAAACATTATTTTGTTTGCCTTTTTTGGTGCATCAATAATGCATGAGTTTTCAGTAATTTCATCACAATATAATCTAATCCAAATCTTTTCCTGAATCACTAATGACTCCGCTGCGTATTTCCTTTGTCTGCTACCTCTGCTAGAGGCTTGATCGATCCAGTGCAGAAAATGAGAAGTCGCCCCCCACACCGGGACGGGGGACAGCATTCTTCCTCATGCCTAAAAATTCTGAGGACTCAGGTGGGATGGATCCTACATCTTCTTAAATTGGTGAGACGTGATTTGTCATTGAATAGGGTTTGCATCCCTCAACTATAAATTTGTACCAAGTTTTCTTAAATGGGCTTTCATCTGAAATAGCTTGCATGGTGTCCGCACTTCTCCTTTTAATTAGCATATCCTCTCGGACCATCATAACTGATTGATGTGCTAGATACCCACAACTTCTCAACTACATATCTTTTAGACTTCATTCAAGAGCATCGCACAGGTGTCTGGTATACCCTAAAGTCGTAATTCAAACAACATGTACACATAATATACTACAGTGTTACATATATTTATAATCAGATATTAAAGACGCGTGTAGTTGATCTTTAAATACTCAACTAACATGAGTTAGTGCGGTGGTGTTATATGTGGTATATATGTGTTAGAGAGTTGGTTGTGAGATGTGATGAATGTGTACATATGGCTGAAATTTAAGTCAGGGAACTTTTATTGCAACCAAAAAATGGGATGCTTGCGCCATCATAACCACTTGATAACATGACAGAGATATATGCATAGGTGGACTTTTTTTTTTTTTTTATGAGTATAACTTTTATTGATGGTTGAAATTTAAGAGAGACTCCCGTACAAATAGGACAATGACCCTCACTCTCCAATCATGTTCAACAAACATAAGTGAATGAGAAAACTCCCAAAAGAGACCACTCAAGCTAACACAGGAAAATTCCAAAACTTTAACAAGTTAAAGTCAATCTGAAGCATGTATGAATCAAAGTGTGTACCACTACCTTGGAGACTCCTTTAAACCATATGAAGATGCTTCATGTAAGCTTGTTCATCTAGATTACCATGTAGAAAAGCGATCTTTACATGCACATGCGATAATACATGTCCTGAATGGCTACCAACACTAATAATATCCTGATAGAAGTCTGTCTGACGACCAAAGAGGATCTCATTGTAGTCGTCCCCTTCGTCTAAGAGTATCCCTTTGCTAAAAAAACGAGCCTTCAAATCTATTCTTGTTTGCTATTCCTGAGTTTCTCTTGTACACCTAATTTTAGTAGGTAGGCTGATGAGTCGTATTTATGTTCATCTAGTTATCTTAACACGTGCATTTTATGCATTTATATGTAAAAAATATTACTCGTTTCATGTAATTTGATTTTTGTCTTGGGTGTATTTTGGATGTTATGAAAGGGTAAGTTAACTCGATGCCCTACAACTCTCTAGTTGACACCAAGAGAAGATTTTGACATTTGAAGGGGCAAATTAATGCAAAATAATTGAGAAACTTGACACGCAGCTAGTGTCTGGATCAGACAAGTTGCTATAGCAACCTTCTACGATAACTACAGTATAATTTTGCTAAGAAGGAACCTGAAAAACATAAGAACTTTGGTTACCCAATTCGGCCAGTGCCTACCTCTGGGAGGACTACTCTCCAGTTTCAAAGATTTTACTATTACCAGTTAAAGAACAAAGGCTCCAATTCTCAGTCTATGCTAGAACAACATCTACTTCTAACCTAGCTAGAATCTTCCATCAGTTTGATCACACAGACTAGCGTACACTGTCAACTATTCAACACAATGTAGTAATAGAATGCTACAGCTCTGATCACACAGCTCCTATTCTATGACAAAGTGGTATAACAACTTACTAAACCAAGCTGCTCTGCTTTAGCATCTACCTCAGATTCTACGGACTCTCCCAACACCTCAATCTGACTTCCGCGAGTTCTCACAACTCCGGTGATGCTCCCCCTTGATCAGCGACCTCCTGTCAGTTATCGAGGAGGTTGCTCTGCTATTTGATCATCCATGGCTGGCTCACCCGTGACGATGCTTCAAAGGCTTGTACTTGATCTTGGATGGAGCGTATTTATACGATCCATCGAGTTGTTTATTCTCATTGTTTAATTGCATTTTGTGTGCGAAAGATTACTTCTTGGTAGTATTTTGCATCGCAGGTGTATCAAGACCGCTTTGGAACTTTATTGCGCATTTGGACGAATATAGACCAAATCTGTGCAGATTGACCTATTCGTCTTCAAAGGCTCGACGAGCGCATGATTCCTATTCGATTGAGGCGTGCCATATCTTGTTGGAAAGCTAATTCAAAGGGCTACAACATCTTAGTTTACATCCGGACGTGATTCGAAGGTTTAAATGGTCAAACGATTAAGATTATAACACTGCAAAAGTGATCCGCCCAATGAGCGAATCAGAAGTGATCCGCCCAAGAGCACTTGATCCGCCTAGCTCCGGAGGCCACTGAGTATTTGACTCGTGCAAGCTTGCAAGAATCACTTTTGATTCGTGCCAGGAAAGTCAGCTCGGCTCAATTTTAAAAAAATGAAACAAGAGAGGGAAAACCCTAGTTTTTGGACAAGTCTTCTGTTGGACGACTGAAGAATGACCTGAATTGAAGTGGGAGGAAGACCAAATCTTGGAGAGGAGAAGTCAGCTCCGGTGAACAGTAAACGCGAACATTGCAGTGAACGGTGTTTTCGTTTTTTCTGAACTCAATTTATTTCCATTATTGTGTTAGATGAATAGTAGTAGCTAAACCCTAATTCGGTTTGGGGATTTGTGTTGCAACGAACGGTTTGAGATACTTATGTTTTCATAATTCGATTCAGTGAATTAATGTTCTTGAACTTAATGGCATGCTTGTATGTTTGATTGAAGGAACTTAGGGGTGATCTAGTTAGACTAGCAGTGCATGATATTCGATTAGTCCAACATTAGCGTAAGCCTAGCAGAGGAACTAGTACTGGTAACTAAGATGATCAATATTACATCTACTTGAGAACTTAGCGGTTAATAGATAAAACTTGAAGTCGACATTACCTTAGCAGGATTGTTAGACTAGGAACAGTAGTTTCACTAATTGATGCATGTTCAATCGATGATTACTAGTTGCAATGCATATCCCTAAACTCATTTCTTCTCGAATTTAATAAACAAAAACATTCTCTTTGAAAACAAAACCCCCTTTTAGTGTGACAATTGTTAGTGAAACTTTATAACTGATTGCTCTCTTTCGGTTCGATCCTGCTTACTTCTTTCTAGTATAGTAGAAAATATAAATTTAATTTTAGTGCACACAACGACGTGTCGTCAATCTTCAATGAGGCTCCGCTCCAGTTGCCTTACTGATCAGGATTTGATCACACTCTCTCAGTTGTGGTCTCTATCAGCTTCTCGGACTAGCACACTGGCTCTTCGCTATAAGCTTGTATATTCTTATGTGTGTGTATCTCTCTTCTTTATGTGTGCAACAATGCCCTTATATACTAGCAGCCCTCGAAGGATTATGGAAATTCTAGCCTCACTAGAATTTATCAGATTATCAGATTTAGAGCTCTTTCTAAATCTCTTTTAGCAATCCCGATCTATTCCAATATCTTAGCAAGTTGTTGAGATTTGGTTGCAACAACTTCTTTCCTAAAAGCAATTTAAGAATCATATCTTCTCCAAGGTAATTTGCAATTCTGTTACAGCAAGTATTTCCTAAATACTTTTAGGAAACTTCCTCCGATCTGCAACCTAAGGATACTTCTGATCTCAAGCTGTCCCAAGCTTGTCTTCAGGCTCCTTCTCTGAAGGCGACCTCAGCTTCCTTGGAATCCATCTTTAAGGGTGTCTTTAGCATTCCGCTTGCAGCAATAACCATTACTTTCTCTTTTTTTCAACAAATGACACGAGAGGTAGAATATATCACATGCGCCAGAACTTATTAATTAGTGCAATTTTTGAATAGAATACAAGATTTATAACATGTAATATTTAGTGCATGTGATAAACGTTAGTAACAAGTGATTGTTCTAAATTGATACCTCTCATAATTGGGAAGTTCTTCTTTGTTTTTTGTGTCCTAAATTACTCACAAGAATCTATTCCCTGTGGATTCGACCTCAACCTACTGCAATACTAGTGTTGAGTTAGGGAAATCAAATTTAGCATCGTTGTCCGGTACAACAAATCGAGTGAAGTTGTTTCTTTCTTTTTCTTTTAGTTTCCTATTTTATTTTTTTAGTAAGATTTCCTAATTTTGAGTTTCTTTATTTCTTATTTAGTAGTTTCCTAATTTTTGTAAGTTTCCTAATTTTTTGGTTTTCTTACTTAGTTTTTGCCAAATTCCTAAATTTTTTGAAACTTTCTTAAACTAGAGGTTTCCTTTTTTTTTTTTTTTTTTTAATTTCCAATTCCTATTTTTGTTTCTTTATTATTATCTTTTGACCATGTCTGCTACCATTAATATGATTGGTGATAGGAACCAAGAATTTGACTACGAGCCAAAACCACAACGAATGTTCTATTTTCAATAACAAGAAGCATTACAGAGATGACGGGAAGCAGCACCTAGGCGGACAATGAGAAAAGTCAGAACCCTCTCCTAGGAGCACCTATGGTGCATTCACGTAAGCAAAGAAAAAGGTGACTTCGAGGTAAAGAGTGGGATCGTATAATTTCCGAAATTTGTTGAAGTAGCTGGAGAAAACCCCATCAAACATCTAAAGGAGTTTCATGTCGTCTCCACATCTGTAAAATCTGAGGGAGTTGGATAAGAGAAGTTTAAACTAACAGCTTTCCCTTTTACTCTAATTTAACATGCTAAATCTTGATTATTGTCTCTTTCTCCAGATTCCATTACTAAATGGTATCAAATGCAGTGCGAATTTATGGATAAGTACTTTTCTGTTGCAAAGGCTGCACTACTTAGCAAGGACCTCGTTTTCATTAAATAAGGGCCCGTAGAGACTCTCTACGAGTACCTGGAGCGGTTTGAAAACTTGGACAAAAGTTGCCATAATCACTAGATGCGCATGCTAATTGAGAACTTTGTGGATGACTTGATCTCATTAGAGCCTAAGATGTTCGACGCAGCAATTGAAGGGTCTATGATGGATCCTTGCCCCAAACAAGTTTGGAATTTGATCTACGATGCTGCCGAGAATGCGACGTTCATTGAGACTATGGAGCATGGCGTCACTAAGATGGACGTCTCCCATGAGTTCTGGGAGGTGAAGGACCTACACAACAACCTCGTGTTCACTCACTTGTCAACATTGAAGCCATGTGGAATATGCATGTCAGTGGAGCTCAAAATGGAAGTATGCTCTCAATTGTAAGAGGAGACAGAAGATATCAACGCAATTGGAAGTTACCAGAATAACAACTATCGGTGGAATCAAGGTCAAGGCCAGAACCTCTACGGGCTTACGGGTTTAGCTAGAGGAACGAGAGAAATTCCAGAGAGATTTGGTTGAACCTTCCAACTAATATCAATGAGAGAGGCAAGCGGACCGACCACCCTTCCGTCAGCAATATAGAAACAAAAGCACACCACAACCGCAAAGCAAATCATTGGAAAAGATAGTTAGCGAATCGATCACCAATCTATAATAATATCAAGAAAAGACGGAGAGTGTCATTACAGAACTCTCAAAACAAGTGTCATAGATTACAAGAGACGTATTTGAAAAGAAAGAAGACCCAGGGAAGCTCGCGTCAATGATGATTCTGAATCCCAGGGGTAATGCAGCGTACTTTCATTGGTTAGCAACTGCATGGATGAAGAAAATTAAGTGGAACGAGAGCAAACAGTGGCTACCACACGCAAGGAAGGTTAATTAGGAAGCATTGCACAAACATAAATCAAAAGCAGCGTGCGGTGCCATCTGTAGAGAAAAATACAATAAATTCAGAGACTACCGCGTGAGCAGAGCAAATTAGAACAGCGCATAAGGAGATAATTAGCATGTAGCGCGCGGATACAATGTCTATGTAGCCTGCGTTCATTTCTGACGACCGCAAGTTCACTTATAGCACCGACCCTTCTATTTCGTTTCCTTTGCAAAATGACAAGGACAAAAAGGATGAGCTGGAGCAAACTATGAAGACATGGAGCTTATTGAGAGACACACCGCTATTATGATTCAGAAGAACATACCGCCAAAGTGTAAGGATCCTTGTGCTTTTACAATATCGGTAATACTCAAATACATCATTGCTTGATAAACCTAGGAGCATCAATAAATGTCATATCTTACCCTTTGTATTGCTCACTAAAACTTCACCCTCTGAAATTGCTCGGAACTAGGTAATAAGTCATGCAAGCATCCCCAAGGATTTCTTGAGGACCTAACTATATACAATGGGAAATACGTTATCTTGGTAGAATTTTTTTTGTTTTGCATATGGAGAGCGCAGCGGGTAAGAGCCTATATCTCTTTTCTTAAGACGCTTATTCCTTTGGACCAAGGCCAAGATTGACGTTGGTGATGGTTTACTGTCACTAAACATTAACGTTAACATAGTGGAGATTGACATGTATAAGGATGCGCAGCACTCATGCGAGCAAAATGCGCCCGACATCATGGACACATTTCACAACGGATGACGTCAGCATACGATAATAATGGCATCATCAGGTTCAAAAATCATTAACTTTTGGCAGTTCAAGTTCCGATAATCTTCCGAGATTGCAAACAATTCAAAATTCAAATCTCCAAAATATTTCCAAAAGTAAGATAATTTTAAATTAGTTAGAAATTTTTTGGAAAAGAAATCCCATTGTTTCTAGGTTTTGGCAAGCCTTGAAGGTATATATAGAGTGGCCCTAAAAAAGTATAGAAGTCTCATACAAGAGAGTTGAGAGTGTATAGATATTCTGAGGAGCAAAGTGGAAATCTTCCTCTACACCTTTCTTTTTCCTTTTATTATTGTTGTTTGGTTATGACTATGTCCAGCTAAAACACTTGTTTCAATTGAGCGCATGAGCTTTTGGCAACATGAAATGCTTATTAAAGACAACTTATGTTGATCCCCATATTCTTTGAAATTGGATATAATAGCCTAAACCTCTTCACACTTTTAATGCAACATACGAAGATAATTGTTCCATTTTGGATCGATCTTCGCATACGATGTCCTGTCCAAAATCGATATCTTGCTGGTGTGTGGGACAATAAAGATGTTATAGCAACTGATTACGACCATTGCAGAATAATACAGCTAAGACCAAAACTTAAAGTTCGGTCACCTAGTTCGGCTACAGCCTACGTCTGGCGGGAACTTCTCTTATGTCCTCAAGATTCCACTATTACTTGTTAAAGTACACATGTACCAGTTCTCAGCATCTGCTAGATTAACCTCTACTTCTAACCTAGCTAGAATCTCTGCTCAGTCTGATCATACAGACTAGCCTATTATGCCAACAACTCAGCTTCGTGTATGACAGAATGCTACAGTAACTTACTCAGTCAAGCTGCTCTACCGTAGCACGGGTCTGTAACTCTCTAAATCTATTCTAGATGCTTCGTCGGACCTCCGCGAGTTTGCTCAACTCCGGTAACGCTCTCCTTTAATCAATCACCTCCTATCAGCGTATGGTAATGTTGTTCAACACCTTGATTGTCGGGTTTAGCTCAGTAGGGACAATTCTCCAAGGGCATGTAAGTGATCTAGAACGAGACTTCTCTCTAGTTGAACACAATGATGAAGCATCGATCAAACTCAATCCTATTATGATCTCTCTCAGGCTTCTTTCAGTGATCGCATTTTAGCTATTTTGAACGCCCTTTGCTATATGCTTAACGCACTTCACTCTACTCTGTCTGCCTTCTCAATTTCTTAAAGAAGCTACCATTATATACCCGGCAGCTGGCAAGAGTATTTTTAACCATTTAAAGTTGCAAGTGTGTATTTTAGGAGTCAAGTTGCAGTCAAAAATATTTTATAAACCTTGGTAAATAAAGGGTCAATCTGCGAGTATTTGGTCTCTTTTCGTCTGAATTTTTGTTTCTTACCTTATTTTGCTCCAAATGGACTACAAAGCTTCAATTTGGTAAACTTTGACTTGAACCAAGAGTAGTATGGTAAAATGACTACAAAAAGTCCGGAAAATGAACAGAAATACATTATAAACGAGTGAATATTTAGCCAATAAATCGACTCATCAAAATACTCCGCACTTCGGATTTGTTTGTCCCGAACAAACATT
This sequence comes from Umbilicus rupestris, assembly GCA_963678935.1. Taxonomy (NCBI): domain Eukaryota; kingdom Viridiplantae; phylum Streptophyta; class Magnoliopsida; order Saxifragales; family Crassulaceae; genus Umbilicus; species Umbilicus rupestris. Next base: position 1,751,625 of record OY787619.1, read on the forward strand.
ATGCTCATGTCAATAAAATAAATGGCAGAATAGTCAACATTTAAGATTTGCAACCATTTGCTATAAATACTCACTCAAGTTTCATGCGATTATTCCTAACTATTTTAACATGCAATAAAGTAAATCATTAAACTAATCCTAACTCACTTTTGCAGGAATCACGAATGCATTTAGCATATGCATCGCCTTTAAACCGCTAGGCTACACTAGTGGACGAGTTATAGTCTCGTGAAGGTTTTCAGAAAAAGGGAATACGTATGAATCCCAAATGAAGCTATCGTGCATCAATGCATGAAATGGGTGCTCAAAAATTCACATCATTATTGCAACAATCTTAGACTCATGTGCAAACCAATATTCAAATCAAACTATCTTCAAATGAGTTTTCATCCCATCATTGTTCAAACGAGATGAAAATTTTGAACAAGTCAGTACAAAGCCGGCAAACGCCTAACCATGTGTCTTAGCATCTTTTTCTAGCAATGCGTTTGAAACATAGATTGTTACACAAAACGGGCCCGCCATTTAAGTATGCTATCTAGGGATACTCCATGAGCTCTTGGCGCAAAGCTCATTCTCACGGCTTAAAGACCAGACTTTTAACCCATAAGTGAAGAGGAACTTGGCTTGGCATTTTATAAAAATTGGATAAGCAAGTCAATGATTCCGTGCAAGCACAATAGTCATTCCTTCACTCATCTTATATGATTTCCAATACACGATGCAATCACACACAATAAACAAGTGGTATAATACACAATGTCAAGCTTAAGATGGAGTATCTAATGGACTTCGGCCTTATTATGCTTAAGAAGAAACTTTTCTTCCATTCATAAGCATTTTATTTCTCTCTCTTGTTTAAAATTTGTTTTTCATTGGGGCCTTTATGCCCTCTTTTTACTTTTTTTTATCCCTCTTGTTCGAGGGATTCCACCTTTAAAGCCTGACAAAGTATATTAAAAATGAAGGCGGGGGTGTGTGAGTGACAATATACACGGAAATACATGATAATAGAACTACAGTCACCGAGAATCACAAACAATGCTTAAGTTTTTTAAAAAATTATTTTACGACCGGTGCCTACCAGTATTTAGTTTAAAACATGCTTTCAATAAGCCATAATGAGAAAGTGACTTTGTGCCATCAAACACTCCACACTTGAGAATAAGCTTAGTCCCTAAGCGATAAATATCAACCACAACAAGCACTCTACATTTAAGTTGAGAGATTAAAGTCACGGATCATGTCATGCAATGTAGTCTCGGGGGCCTTCAATGCTCATACGTGTCAATCCACCTAAAATCCCATTTGAATTTACGTCTATCAAGTGTTATCTGAACTTGACAGTCCAATCCCTTTATAAATATTAGTCTCTTAAGAACCTAGGGATTGTAGGAGCTTCTTGTCGGCAGTTTCAAGATATATGACAAGAACCTTAGAAACTTATCTGGTTGTGGTGTAAGAAGATATACATCTTCACTATATGCCCCATATCCAGTTGGCAAGCTTTCCATGAGCTCTTCAATTAGTAACTCAGGTGCCAATATATCTGAAACTCTCTTCACTATCACATTATTATGTATGCAGGGATATTCTTTAGTCAAATTCTGATACACATACGGAGTGGTCTATTTCTCAATTTCAGCTTTCTCCGTATTAGTTGGTTATTTCTACTCCTCCTCAGCTGATGTAAAATTGGGTGCTCGAGTATCGCTCTCTCCAGTGGGTCGAGCTTCCAGCATCTCGACCTGCTTCCCTCCTCTAAGAGTGATGGCATTCACCAATCCTTTAGGATTTGGTCAAGTTTAGAAGGTGGCTTGCCCGGCTCTCTATATGCTAAATTTTCCTACTGTGCAATCTGATTTCCCAGCATTTGATTCTGAATAGTCAGATGCTTCACTGCCTTTACAAGGCTGTCAATCCTAGCATCAGTCTCTTGTAAGCACTTATTCTGCTGTGCAATAAAATTAGTAAGCATATTCTCGATGCTAAATGTTCCAGTGTTCTGAGGTTGGTCTGCTAATTCTGGTTCTGAAATAAAGGTGAAGGGGTGGGCACTTCACAAACTTGAACTTCTTGATAGCTGACCACTTCCATCTTGATGTCCTCATCTATGAATTCCCTATTAGCACTCGGGGGTATTGATGCAAAATTCTCTATGCATCAAAGGTGAAGATCTTCACCCCTCTTTATCGTCTCTTCTGTACTCGCAATAAGTCTTTCCATCCGTAGGTTTAATGAAACTTGCGGTGGACATTCGTAATATTGTGCGTCTTCATAGTAGTGTTCTCCCATCAGTGGTTGCTTTCCCAATTTTGCGTATACAGTGTGTCCAGTAATCATGCTTTGCACAATAAGAATTTGGTTGAGGGTGAGAACAAGCATAATCATCTCTTCGAATCTGAGCTTCCCATCCAAGCCTCCTTTCTCTTAGCTCAGGGTTATCGCTACCCGAAAACTCTATTAAACCAAGATTTGCCTTGAGGAGCAATTCCCGCAAAGTCTTTTTTCTTGGTTGCGGCGTAGGATAAGAATTCGGTTAATCCACAAAGGGATGTCAATCATTGCTCCAAGATGGAGTATATTGAGGTGCTAAAGAGTGTTCCTCGTCCCATGACCTTCCTCTACTCGCGTACATGCCTTGTTGATTGTATGAATACATCCTCGCAATTCAAGATAAACAGGTGATTAGTGAAGGTAAAACTATGAAAAGTATTTACAAGAATAGTCTTGACTCTAGCTCAATCTAAACTAACAACACACTAATCCATTGCTCCCCAGAAAAGGCACCATTGTGACAAGCGTATTTTTAACTCTTTATAGTTGTCAAGTGTATGTTTTAGGTGTCAAGTTGGAGTCAAAAATAATTTATAAACCTTGGTAAGTCAAGGGTCGATCCAAGGAGAGTGCTTGTATGTATACTAAACAAGATATTGCCTTCGTTTAACTATTCTAATAAAGAAAAAGTTGTGGTTACTTAACTAAGCGATTCTGACGCAAGAACAAGATTATCAAATAAAATCAATATTTTCGAATCAAACTTCACTCATGCCTAACACAAAAATCATGCAATAATTCTAACAATTCAATCATACAATGGAGTTATGGAAATAACCTAATAACATCAGGCAAGCCGCCCAATCACGGATCATTGCCTGAATTAATATAAACTGCGGAACGCCACTCAATCACTGATTATCAGTAGTTTCAATTTATTAAGCCTAGAGTTTTCAGACAAACGATGTCAACTTCCATATCGATTCATGCACTAACAGTATAGCTATCATCCTTTGATATCAGTTCTACTTATCCAGAATTTACCTCAAACCCAGTCATCTTTTTGATTCTTAACCTAATATTGTTATAACAATAAAGCATCTCAATCAAAGGCAAACATGCAAGAATGATGAATTAAGAGCAATAGAATTACAGAACTCCATTAACATAATTGAAATGTTCCATTAAGATCTCATGAATTGTTAAGTACAGCCATGGGAATCGTAGGATCCCGAAAAAAAAGACAACTACTCATGGTAATAAAACCAGAATACATATATAAAAATAGAATCAAAGATAAAGAAACCGAAGGTAGAGAAGAAAGATTCTCTACGAAGTCGAGTCTCCGATCTTTAATCTTCTCGGAGTCTTGAGCCGTCTTTCGTCTCTTCAAGAATTAGGTTAAATCTTGCTTAAGTCCAGAATGCTAACTTTAGGCCTTTGGATCTCTATTATAATAAAATTGGGTCTGTCAAATGAGAAAATTTCGTCTAGCACGGTTAGGCCTCAAACCAATAGTTGACTTGTCCAACCGCCGGTTGATCTCTAAACCGGCCCAAAAAAATCATGTTTTGGCCGATTCCAACCTGAACCGGCGATTTGGTCGGTCAACCGAGAATTCTGTCTATGAATCAGCGGTCTTGGACTTGTTCTTGTGGCGAATGTGATTGAGATGGGCACATATATATGGGTTGGTCCTGCAAGAAAAGAAGAGGGAGAACAATTTCAACATTAAAGAAGCTAAAAAGGAGTGAAAGTCAAAGTGCTATGTGGCCTCCCTTCCTCCCATATTTGAGGTTGGTTTACGTGAATGATGATCCCATCGGATTGATTCACTTCAAAAGCCAGCCTTGCCCAGATCAAATTTATGGTTCAAATATGAAAACTCACTACTATTGTAGGTTACACAACAACAAGAATAAAGCGTAAACCCTAAAGCAATCCTCCAATAAGCATAGCAATGGAGCATCATCAGGATAGTAGTTGAAAAGTAAAAGATGAAGTTTAAACATAAATAAGCCTACTACTACTACAGGTTGACGAGAGTACTCACAGCTTGTCAAAATCACTCTGAGTTCTAGCAAAACAAAACAGAGATTCAATAATTAAATCCCCAATCGCAATTGCCATTGATTGATTCTCAACAAAAAGTAAGTAGCATATACATAGACTCGTTTCATGGATTCCTTCCTTACCCTCTCAATCCGTAATTTTGCAGCTCTCCAAATACATTTTCCCTTCGTTTTTCATATACCTCGCTCCCACGATCATCATCCCATCCAATATCCAAATCAAGAGCACAAGACTCTCGCTCAATTCCTACTCTCCACTCCATCGAGTGAGTCATAATCACCAACGACCAACCGCATCAAAAACGAAACGAGATGATGAAACCAACCAAGCCCCACTCGCTAACTTTTTTCTAAAATTTTTTTATTTTTTTATTTTACATATTCTATTTCAAAAAGTTCACCACAATTCGTGTTTTGGCTCCATCAGGAATCGAATCCTACTAACTGAAATGTTTGACGTCTCATTTGTCACTGGACCATGATGGGCCTCACTCGCTAACTTTATGTAAAATTAAGATTAATATTTATGTGTTGTCTTTGGCCCCAAGCCCAACATGGATTATGTGGGTCTATACAAATATTAAGATTAATATTTACAGTAAGTCTGTTGGAGAGGCCGGAAAGTTAAATGCCCAACACCAAAATCATCCCCAAAATAGCCAAAAATGCATTTTTCTACTCATTACTGTAGCTCTCTCTCCTTCCTGCGAATTTTCCAAAGAAATTTAGAAATGCCCTAATTCCAAAACCAAATTTCCGGCCCTATTTTGGACGAGTTTCTCAAATGTCCTTTTTAATGAATTCAAACTTGCGAAACCCCGATTTAAAAAGGAAAATTTCGATGTCAGGAAAATCGGATTCCTCTGAAAAATACACAATTCAGTTGTTTAAAATCTGGATTGATTACAAAATGAACCTGTTCGAATAAAAATCATCTGATTATCCGTGTCGGTCCAGTCAGTAATCACTGAAGAAGGCCGATCTGTTAATCGCCATCGGAAACCCTAAACCATTCGGTACTTATACATACTCATTCCAAGCCTCAAAATTGAAACTTTCCAGACATGTAATAAAATGTTTCATCTCAAATTGACCTCTGGGAATTATTTCTGAATCTTATGTGACAAAGTCAAATTGAGGGTTCGTCACAAAATTCAAAAACAAAATTCCAAAATCCCACCAAACAACACCTACTCAGTTCAAACAAACCAAAATCCCCAAGTTCCAAAACCCCATAACCCAAATCAAATTCTCATAAAGAATGTTTAACAAATCATCCAATAAGAAACCTTCGATTATTTAAACAAATCCTCAACCAGCTCTCTGGTGGATCATTCATCAAACAGGTGGTGGGCAGATGAGTTGATATCGTTATTTTTCATAATCCATGTGAAAGGCATTATTTATTTTTCAAATAAGTAATGTTTAACTAGTTTATTTTAATAAATATATTTTTATTATTTAATATTTTATTATAATATTGAAGTTTTTTCTAAACTAAGAAAATCAAAGCATTATTCTCCAAATTAAGTTATTTATATTATTCGTAACTTATGTTGTTCTAAAAAAAAAGGTATCAGAGCATGTTAATTTTGTTTAATTATTTAATTATTAAAATATTATTTCTTTCGACAATTTGATGTTTAGTAGCACAATGAATTTAGATACGCTTAATTGATTGATAATTGTTCATATAGTGATTTAGTCTGCCCTTGCGATTATTATAAAAAAACTCCAACATTATAATATTCAAATCTTTTATCTGTATGAATGTTAACGATAACTCGCTCTCTCGACACGGCCAGTTTCAACGCATGCTCATTACATAATCCGACGAAATATATCCATTTATTTGAGAAACTGAAGTGGAGCAGACTCGCCTATTGCACGGTGCTTGAAAGCCTCTAGAAGGATAAGCGGCAGGCGAGTTGATTTTTATAATCCACTTGAAAAGTAATATTTATTTTTCAAATAAATAATGTTTGACTAGTTTATTTTAATATTTATATTTATATTATTTATTATTTTATTATAACTTTGAATTTTTGTTCTACAAACTGAAAAAATCAAAGCATTGTTTTACAAATTAAGTTATTTATATTATTTGTAACTTATGTTGTTCTAAAAAATAGTATCAGAACATATTAATTTTATTTTTTTATTAAATATTATATCTGTTAACATTTTGATGTTTAGTCACATAATGGAATTGGATACGCTTATTTTCGTGAACAACTCATTCATTTATATAATATTTTTACATTTTGCTAAAAACATGTTTGTGAAATTAGTTAGGAATATCTTTTATATAAATTATTATATTTGAGTTAAGAAAAGGAATTTGTTAAATGAATAGCTTTGAAAACTTATTTGAGAGTTTGTTCACTATAAAATCAAGATACTGAAAATTAAACTAACAAAATTGAATATACATATTGAAATCACATAGCTCGAATTCATAAAAAATCTAATATCTCGAACTTAAGCAGTCTCACTAATACAATCTATTTTATAGAAAGTATGATAGCTGCGGTGAAAAGTGCTTCTTTTCCGATGGGAAGAGTACCAACATGCCTGCACCAAAATTTTTACAACACCACAATTTAGATACATGCCTACGAATTGTTATGAAAATAAGACACAAATCCCAGCATGGGTCTTACCCGTCTGCTTTTTTGAGGCTCTCAAAAGCAGATATCACACCCTTGCATACTTTCTCTTTGGAGCTTCCTTGCAGAATATCCGACGAATTATCAGTGCCCTCAGTCAGTTGCTTTCCCATTGATAATGATAAAAACGCCTGACACATAATTTGTGTATAATGATTTCAGAGGATCCATACCAACTTTCAACTAAAATGAGAAAACTTGCATTATGAGTTATGAAGGATGGTGGTCTACGGCCGTGGAACTTGAGAACCCAGTAAATAAGTTTTTAATCGTAGTAGGGGCCGCTCACCTGAAATGCTTGTGCTAAGAGGAACTCCAGTACATCATTGCTACGGATTTTTCTGATGGCAGTCTTGGCAGTAGTGGGATTTGACAATGTGTCTAGAAGTCCAACGAGAGTGCCATCGTTTGTAGAATCTTTTGACCTCCTCGTGCGAACAGAAGGCTGCAGAATAGAGTTTAAACAATGCTGAAACTACTAAAGTATTCATAGGTGGACGACCGAATGGCAGAATTCACAAATATAAAACATGTATGCCCTCAAAGCCATCTAACATTTACGACATACACTTACTTTAGCAATGTATTTCCGCAAGTACTGCACAGCTAGTTCAAGCTTCCATATGGGCTCATCAAATGCCTACAAACCAAGAATGAATTATTTCTTTAGTTCATAATATGACAATAATGTGATGCATCGGGAATAATACGATTGGGAATCGAGATGGATACCTGGAGAAACTGAAAGAGAGCGTCTGTGTTGTAGGTTAGCTCATCTAAGATTATCTCTAATGCAGGGGTTCTGTTGTCCATCATTTTTTTGTCAGACGGATACTCCAAATGGTACAGAAAAATTGATGCTAAACCCGATGATACCTTATGCTATCACCTCTGGTAGTCTGGAGGTGCATGTCTGCTGACTTCTTCAATGCGTCAAGCTCCATAATCTAAAATGGTAAAAGCCAGCTAGCTTTAAATGTATTTAGATATTTCTTTGACTACGTGACAATTAAACACCATACCATTAGCAGAAGTTTCCGAACAGCTAAGCAAGTGCACTTTTCCATTTCAAGTAAAGCAATCCCAACAGCAGCATCACAGTCATTGCATGGTTTTATTTCATCCGAATCTGAAAAGACCTGATTGTCTCTAGTGAAAAGATTTTGTAATGTGGACAGTAATGTTACGCAATCCTTAACAAGGCCTTTGAAGTTTATCCTTCTTGAACTCTGCAATGTAGTCGAGTTAAGCAACCGGAAATCTCCTTTGACTAGACAAAATTGGTATAATCACTTCGATATTGATGCAGCTAAAATGCATAAAATTTTATAAATTGATTGAGAGATACATATTACATACCAGAAGTAAATTCAGCTGGGAGCCTCTTACAATTGTCCAGTTTGAGGTTTCTGGGATGAACAATGCAAGATAAAATAAATATAAATTCATTAGACTGTAACCCATCGGACGAAGAGGAAAAATGAGAGAAGATTGTCGTCAATATACCTTTATATGAGTCTCTACGAAGTAAGAAATCAACCTCAAGCACTTTAACCAAATAATGAATGAGTAGCATATTTCCAACGGACTGCACCAAATTCATTACGAAAGAATCTGACTTTGAGGTAAGACTCCAATTGGAAAAAAATATACTATTGATGAGTCCGGAAAGTACCTTCACCTCTGTATTACTTCTGTCAGCTTCTTCGACCAGTCTTTCTATGAGTTGACGAAATCCCTAACAATTGGTATTGAATAGTTGGTTAGCTGATGTAAAAGAAAAAAGCAAAATAACATTTTTCTAGTTGCCAAAAGTACTCACACAAGAATCAATGAGACTGTTGTAGTTGTCGTTACTTGCCCCTCTGGTACTCGCTGGAATGTCTAAGCCACCAACAAAAGGAGACCAAGCCTGAACGATAAGCACAGTCATCAGCTCAGCTCACGCAAACAACTCTTTAATGAAAAACATAAGCAACATCAAAGAACATGTAGTTACAAGACATCAACCGGGTAAATGTGGCAAACTGGTACTACCTCTTTGACCACAACAAGCTCAGAATCCACCAGAGTGGATGAATTCGGCACTTCAACACTTGGCGCTATCACTCGTGAGAATCGCTGCATTACAAGAAACATAAACAATGTAAGCGTGTTTAAAAAAATACACTCACGTGATAAAACGTACTTCAATAGAACATGTCGGAGAAAAGGAACAACCTTGTTGATGTCCAGCAAAAGCTGATAGCTGGCCATACACAATTCAAGGTTCTTCCCCTCCCTTAGTATCTGGAAAATCGCCTGGCACATCTTACTATTCCACAAATCACACAACCACAACCACAATCAGACAAGATCAAATCATGAAAAATCTTTTCTACGGTTAATCCTCAATTTTGTCAAAAGACTCTCCATTTGACACTTCATTGAGAAATTTGACCCACCTTGTCGGAGCAACTCCCACATCAGGAGTAAGCGAAGCAGCCCGCACAGCTTCCAAGAACGCAAGCCCTAAATGAATTCAACCAATTGAATCAAGAACAAGGAAGTAATCGAATTGGATTCGACGCAATCGATTTGTTGTCTTACTGTCATCGACTTCATCATTGGCATCCTTGATCCCAGTGGAGTCCAGAATTGCCAAGGTATTCTCCTCAATTCCCGTGTCGCTCAACATCCGCTCAGCTATCTCCATCTCTACCAACTTCAGAGAAATGAGGAATTTTATCAGCCTGGAAAAACCCCAATCCGCAAATGTCTTGTTTTAAAACGGGCTAAGAAGTTCATAAATTACTACAAGAATAATCAAAGAAAAAAGTTGATTATTCGAGCTTGCATTTTCAAACCATGTTGGATTTCAAATTGAAATCTTTGGACATGAATCATTTCTCTGCTTTAGAATTTCTTCGACAATCGTTTAGTTTGAAGTGTGACATGAAATGAATCAGACAGAGACAAATCAATGAAAACTAAACGACACGAAAACACTCGACTGAAGCCACCAAAGGAACGAGCAGTGAAAAGCAGCGACGGTGCGCTGCAAGCCTCCAATCCAATCCTCACTCATGGATAGGGACGGAGCTAGGAATGATCAGTTGCTAGGGCTGAACTTTTTTTTTTGACAGCTAGTAATAATTTACAAAATCAAAATATGTTATAAAAGATATTATATGCTCTAAAGTAACGGAATCACTTTTAAATACCAATTACTAAATATATCTTCAATAAAGTAATGGAGTCATACTAATAGCATCAGCCTCCAAGGCAGGGTATAAGTATGCTCTAATCTCTAATCATAAAAGTGATTTGAAAGAACATTGAGTAATGAGCACCCACAATTTGAAAGATGAGCAATAATATGGGAGGAAACGAATCAAACAACAAATTCAGAGAACAAAAACATAAAAGTCAGACTGGAATTCACAATCTGTAATTCGACTTCATCACAAATTCACAATTAAACTCAAGCTTTCAGTTCAAAATTCAGATTTCATACTTCAGAAATCAGAGTTTGCTAAAAGTTGGGAAAAGAGAGAAGCTTACTTGGAGTTGGGAAGCTTACTTCACCCTTCAGAGAATGAAGATTTGCAAATTACAGGCAGTGGAAACTGGGAAGCTTACTTCAGAAATTAGGGAAAACTCCGCTTTGTACTTGTAGAGTGTAGACAGCCTACAACAATGCCTTGGCGGTGGACTTGGCTTTGCTCCATAAACCACAATCAATAGGGTGTCCGGAGGTGCCAATATCCCAAATCATCTTTAAAATGCCTTCTGAAGCTTCAGGATACGTTTCGGCATCCATTGCACCTCATATCAACAGAAGGCATAAGCTGCCAAATACAATTTTATGAGTGAGCATCAACAACTGAACAGCAAACATCATTTACTAGGATTGAAAAACCATTCGTTCCACAGTCCACTAATAACATCAAAAGTATAGTGAAACTAAGAGTTGCATAAACTTCCCAAATACAGTAACAAAGTAGCAGTGAACTGTGACCACATTACCTTCAACAAATCAAATTCAACATCCAATTCGAGCAAACTCGTTTACCTTCCGAATTTCCGAGATGGTTGCGCATAAAATAGGGATCTTTAGCGATCAATCGTTTCTAGGGCAACTGCCAAGTCTGCGACGTTGGAGAGGAAGAGGACTCGGAGAATCAGAGGAATAGGTTTGCGACTGCTAGTCTGCGATGGAGCGGGAGCCGGGAAGGAATAGGTGTGCGAGCTGCGACGGATCTGGCGAGGGAGAGGACTACAGCTGCGGGAATCGGTTCCGGTGAAGAGGAGCGGGACTGCGGGAAGGAATCTCTAAAAATGGCCTTAGAACTACTTGGGCTATAGCCCAAGTACCCTAAGCCTGGCTCCATCCGTGCTCATGGATGTTCCCATTTCCCAACCTCAACGAGTGAAAAAAAAAAAAAAAAAGTGCACCCGATGCTTACCAGCACTTTGATCGAAATTGGAAATTCTAATTCCCAAATCGGATAAAAAAAGAGAAGATTGGCGAGCGACAACGCTCGCTCTCTCTCCTTCCTGCGATTTTTCGAAAGAAATTTAGAAATGATTCCCGAACCAAATTTCCGACCCTATTTTGGACGAGTTTGTCAAATGTCCTCATTTTTAATGAATGCGAACTTGTGAAACCCCCCATTGAAAAAAGAAAATTCCGATGTCAGCAAAACCGCATTCCTCTAAAAAATATACAATCCAGTTGTTCAAAATTCTGATTAATTATAAAATGAATCAGTTCGAACAAAAATCATCTGATTATTTGTATCGGTCCAGTCAGTATTATAATATCTCCAAATTTTTGAAAACCAGATTCATTATAGAATCCGATTGTTTAAAACCCGGATTCAAGCAGAATAAAATTTTGCCCGAATCTTTTCTCTCCTCTCCCGATCTGCTCGCCTCCGCACGCCAGGAGAGCCGCCACGCCGAAACCGGACGCTATGGGAGCAAGGATTGAAGACGAATTCGAGGTGAGTTGTTAATTAAAGTGTGTTTTTTGTTGTTGTATAAGTTGGATTTGGGGTTAGGGTTTAGGTATTTGCAAATCTTGATTTCTGATTTAGGGTTATATGTTGTTATTGTGATTTAGTTATTTTTGAATTAGTGTTATATTCGTTTGTTGTGTGATTTGGATTAGGGTTTAGGTAATTGGGTTTAGGATCGAGTATCCGAATTAGGGTTTTTAATTTAGGGTGATACGTTGTTGTAATTTAGGGTGATATGTTATTTTTGAGTTAATGTTATTTTCGTTTGTTGTGTGATTTAGAGGTTCGGATTGAATATTTGAATTGGGTATTTTGATTTTGGGTTATGGATTGAATATGTTGCGTGTTTTAGGTTTAGGGTTTGAATAATGGTTGTTATATGTTGTTTGATTGAGGGCTTCGGATTGCGTATGTTGTGTGATATGATGTGTTGTAATTTGTTGTGTTGTATTTTGTATTATTTTGGATTGTTGAGAATTGGAATTGGATTGCTTATGTTGATGATATGTTGAGCTTAATTGATTTAGGGTGTAGGGTTTGTGATTTAGGAAAATGTTATCCGAAGTATGGATTTAATATTATATGATGCTTCAATATAGTGACTGAAAAGATGTATTATTTTTTGCTGGACTATAGTTGTGCTTTCAATTGGTAGGATAGAATTGCGATAGAATGTAGGCCAAAGTATAACATATTATATGTGTCTTAGCGTTAACAACTTATTTAATGATACAGATGGATCTAGATGACATTGTGACGCCTGGACCAATTGATGGGTCTATCTTGACTCAACAGCATACGCACCGGTAGGAAGAAGTGTGGGCAGATCCAGTTAGATGATCAGTACTCTATCCCTAGCTATGCTTATATACCACATTTTGAACTAAGAATATCTTAACCTGCTTTAATTTTATTTTGTCTAGCAGACTGGAAAAACTATAAAGATGGTTCATCGTAGGATGTGGGATATGGATCCCAGGATTGTGCCCTACATAGTTAGAGCCGGTTTTTACACTTGGACGCAAGTACAAAATGTGGAAGCAGATTGGGCACTGCTTACTGCATTGGTAGAAAGGTGGAGGCAAGAGACGCATACATTCCACCTGAGGATGGGTGAGTGCACAATCACTCTTCAGGACGTTGGTCTACTTACCGGCTTGCCGATCGAGAGAGAAGTCGTTGCCGGTAAGGAGGACCATGATTGGGAAGCAGTATGCATACAGTTGCTTGGGGCATATCTGGACTGTCCTCGGTCCCAACTCTGGCTTGCCGTAAGTGGTTCCTAAACAATATGAGAGCGGTACCGGACGACGCTACAGATGAAGTTCTACAGCGTCATGCTAGGGAATACATCCTTTGCATGCTGGGGTCGTCGGTGATGCCCGATTTGTGTGGAGATCGGATACCGCTCCATTACCTACCACTGCTGGCAGACTTGGATGGGGTCAGTCGTATTCTTGGGGAAGCGCTATGCTTGCTTACCTGTACAGGCAGATGTGTAATGTGACGCGGGAGGGGCACAAGCAGATGGGTGGATGCATCATTCTGCTGCAACTTTGGAGTTGGGAACGAATGACGATTGGGCGACCGATAGGTTTTGCTAGGATTCAGGAGCCAGCCGAAGCCCACATTGAGCCTCTCATGAGAGGGGGATGGTCATACACGTAAGTTATTTTCATATTCATTACAAATCATTTATTATATTAATAAGTTATTTGCTAATGAATTATGCCTGTCTCGTAGGAAATGGTACGGGCCAAAATCTTATACAGAAACACCGCACGGATTGTTAATTTTCTACCGAGATCAGCTTGACCGAACGGGTCATTCTGATTTCGTATGAGTGTCGTAGGAGCAAGATAAATTCCATTTGTTGAACCCATTATGTCTGGCTGGACAAACGACATGGTTAGCTGAGGTGCCACTTATATGCTTCAACATTGTAGAATGGTGTCATCCATCGCGAGTCTTGAGGCAATTTGGTCTTCCGCAAAGTATTCCCTCTGCACCATGCGGGTCGGCCGACCCCAAGTACGGACTCCAGAGGAAGAAGCGAGTGGACGGTCAGTAGAATTACGGGATTATATTGATATGTGGAGAGGGCAGACGGATCGACAGGTGGAAGTTCAAGTGGATGACGATGTTGTCGCTTCGACACCGGAGTACCGCCATTGGTACCGCACCACAACAAGTAGATTCGTGCAGTTCGATAAGTCACAGACGTATCGCCCCACTGCACCTGGTCTGGAAAGTGTGGTGAGTATATTAATATTTTAACTTTGTTTTATAACGATTGACTCATATTATTATGTGGTTGATGCAGGTAGGAACTCTCGTGCATAATGCGCTGAAGCCGCGGAGATGTTTTTCACCATCGACAACCTTGCGATGCGGGCGGGCTCCCACTGTATTTTCCATGCTGCCGCCGAAGAATTGGCCAGGCTTGGTGAGCTGGATGTCGTGGGATTAAATCCTTCAATTGTCAGTTTTGACATCGGTAATACTATATCTCATATAAACATAATTGTATGTATTTCCATGCTACGATCATCATGTGTACAACATTCTAATTGCAGATCAAAACGAGGGAGGAGCGGTTGACGATGATAACCTCCAGTCCAGACATACACGGGTTTGAGTAACCTCCAGTCTCAAGTATATCAGGAACCAAATGAGGCTGGTCCATCACAACTCATGGAAAGAAGATCACATCAGGATAAGAGGCCTCCAAATAGTTTTTCATTCGGTTCATTTGGTTGACGTTAAACACTCGCTTTCAGTGGTTTAAACTTTTTTAAACAATTGATTATTATTACGTTAAATTATAAACGTTTGCCACTTCTACAAACCATAAAACATTTAGTTGGATGGTCGATTAGGACAAACCCTCCTATTATGTCCGGTACCATGGCACAATCCACATCGCCTCACACGTGCTTGTCCCTGGCTACAGGACTCTTCCATGTCCATCTCATTGTGTCGCCGCCCCGATGGATGCCTTCCCACCTTCGATCGCCAGAAGCAGGGGTTGGGTAAAATGGAGCAGTCTTTACACGACTCCAACGTGATTCATCCGGGATGACATTAAAAGCGTATGACCACGTGGCGTGGTATGCCTCCAACGTGTAGTGTTGATCAACAAATTGCATGTATTGAATACCCTCACTTTTGCAAACAGCCAGAACATGACTGCACGAATAGTGAAATATAGTCCATTTGCCGCACGTACATGTCCCTTCTTCAAGAATAACGCAATGAATCCTATGTTTTCGAACTGTGCACACTTGGTAAACCCCTTTTGTTGGGTCAAACACCTGGATCCTGTGATATTCAGCCTTCTCCTTGAGCTCCCTCAGCCGAAGGTCAATTTTTGGTGGGAAGGGTGAAGCACTGTTGAGATACATATCACATCTTTTTTAGAAACAAGTGTTGCACTGCAAGAAGGTAAATTGCACAAGAGCACATAAAGGTAAGTCTCTACCCCCCTTCAAGATGTTATTAAAATACTCACTGGCATTTGTAGTCATCTACCCCATCTCCTGCCACCCTCATCATATGACATCGTCCATTTTGCCCATGACATTCCTTGCAACCAATGAACCACCGTTGGTCTTTCGTGCAGCAGGTCAATCAACGCTTTGTATTCTCGTTCAAATTTATTACACTGTCTTTGATGCGCGACGTGACCCATCTTCTTTTTCAGACTCGAATCCTTCACCTTCACATTAAAGTTGCTCTGCAGATGTCGGATATATACACGGTGGTGAGCACGGGGTTCTTGCCATTCCGGCTCCTACATTGCACGAAGAATACCGTTATGCCAATCTGAGATTATGCATAGGCCAACCCGATCAGTCACACCCTCATAGATGCACGCATAAACCGACTCCAGCTTGAGATGTTCTCGCTTTCAACTAGTGTAAATGCAATAGGAAGTACGTGGCTGTTGGCGTCGAGTGCAACGACGATAAGTAACTTCCCATCGTACTTCGCATTAAGATGTGTACCATCGATGCACATAACGGGGCGACAGTGCCAGAATGCTTCAATACATGGTCCAAATGCCCAAACTATATGATTAATTACCATGCACATATTGTGTTCATTTCTGGTGCGATTCCATCTTATAACTGAGCCAGGGTTGGACTCCTCCAATGCCTGCATATACCTAGGAAATTTTCCAAATGAATCGTCCCAATCTTCAAAAACGTTAATCAAGGCTTGCTGCCTGGCCTTCCATACCTTCAGGTAACGAATTTCATATCCGTAATCCTTGAATATCCTCGCCTTATTTCGGACGGAGATAATCTTAATCTCTCGCTTAATACGTCCCCAATGTCCATTGTAATAAAATGTCTCGTCAAATGGACATTGTTTTTAGCTATGAAATCGTTGTTGCATGTATGGTCGCCTCTGTACTTTCTCACCTCCCAGTATGATGCATTCTTCTTCTTGATAATTCTGATACACCATGGGCATGAGTCCTCCCCTTCCCGACAATGGAGAACCAAAACCCGTGGGTCTGACTCCTTCGTATGATACTCGACATGATGTAAAAGTGAATACCTTTGCACCGCGTATATTGCATCTGTTTTACGGCTTGAAAATGCTGAACGCTGGATGGCAGGAACTTGTCCAACTTGATGATAGTACAACTTCTTGGACAAGCTGCACAGTACGATGAGACGACAGATAATAATCGATCCTACGTACTAAGTGCACAAGACAGATTACCCAGTTCGGCTATAAACCAGCCTACATCTGGGGGGCTTATCCCAAGCCCGTGGGAACCAATTCACTATATCACGATCGAGTACACGTTACAGAACAGCAGACTCCCTCTCTATTCTAACCTCTATTCATCTAATAGTGACTGACACTCAGGCTCCCCCTGAGTGTCAGACCTCCCATCTCTACCCACTACTGATATCTATATCACGTTGTGTGCACTCAAACTTTCAGGAATAGCTTTATGTCTAACTTATTTTCTCTCTTTTTGTTAATCTAGGATACTTCTTTCAGCTACGCTGGTTCCTCATATATATACCCTGTGTGATGCATCATTATCCAGATTTGTTGCGATCTCCAAGAATATATTCGAAATGATCTCTTGTTGTTTTGATTGTTTTCTGTGATCTCGGTGATAATGTTATCTTTAAGATTTTTCTCCACATTATCTTCAAGCGATATCATTATACCCGTATTTTCGATCTTAGTCACGGATTTCGCGCCCCGTATCGAGATGATCTTCACACGGGATTTCCTCCTGTTGTTTAGCTTCGGTCGTCTGGACTTCTTGTACAGTTTTGTGCAACCATGCTATATGCATCCACAATCTCCTCTTGGCATTTGCATCAAAACATCATCTGTCTCCATGACTCCATCTTGGACATACCATTATCAATGCAACAAGATAGCATCATAGTCAAAACACATAATTTCATTCGTGCAGTTGTCCATACCTTTCTCTCCCCCTTTTTGGTGTAAATGCCAAGGCCTTTAAGCGTCTGGAGGAGGTTGCACTGGGTACTTCATGTCCCTGATAAGATTGGGAATCTGTGCCGTATTTCAACTGCTGGAACATCATCCGGGACATCTTCAGTAACCCCTTGGAGATCATTGATGTGGCGCCCAATAAACAACTTGTAATCTGATTTTTCTGCCCAGAGTGTGTTTTCTGAATAGCTAGGGCAGGTCCTTTGAAACAAACTTTTCACCAGTGTTGGAGCACGCATAGGTTCAAGATTTCTTTCTTCTGGCTGCTCTTCAGTCATTTTTTCCATCTATACTGGATCGTCTGTTCCAACAGTTTCTTGTACATCCTGAGTCTGTTCATCTGCTGGCTCCTGAGACTCCTCCCTCTCTTTTTCTGTGTGTGTGGTCATACTGTAGGCAACAAGGATTGTCCTTTGGTTAGGACCATGTTTGCAAAACTAGATAAGCCTTACTTTTTCTTTGGATAACCCCCTTACAATATCCGACCTATTTGTAATCGTAGCACTTTATAATTTTCTTATTTTTAGAGCTAGAGCTCTTCTTATTAAAAGTTGTTTTACCCTTGATTTGTCAACGATCTCGACTCTCCTTCACATATAGACTTTCATATTGAGTTCTTTTATCCACATTCGCTTCTTTATGGATGAGACAAGAATGTAGCAATAATCACATCGAGAATGATACTGTTTTCTCATTTATAAGAGCACTTAACAAGTAATCATAGACCTCGTAATGAGCATAACAAAATAATTGTCTTGTCTTCATCATCAATCTTCACTGCAAGTCTCACTGGATAGGCGATTGTACCGTTGAAGGTATTGATATGTTGTTGCAAATCTTATACTTCATGCATCTTTAGATTATATAGTCGTTCCATCACGAGCAATTTATTCTGCAGTGTCTTGGAAATATATTAACTACCTAATTTATCTCAAACCTCCTTTAGAATCTTGAAGTTTAGAATTTAATATATTACCTCATTTGAAACACATCGATGTATCTATAATTGCACATCATCTTCTATAAAATATGCGAAGACAACTGATCTTTAACTCTCATTCGCTACAATCTATAATTGCCCTTTTCTTCGAACCTTGCCACTTTGAATTTTGCAAAAAAGTTAATCGTCATTGTATGATACTAATTGTTGGAATAACAACTAGTAACATGAGTTTAGAGCAATGAAGAAACACAAGACATAGAATACAAATCGTCTTTGGATCTAACGTTTTTCACACAGTTCGGCTAAATTTCCCAAAGTCAATTTCTTGCTTCCCAATCTACCTCACTTTTGAAATTAGTTATGAAAATGTAATTTTTGAGAGAAACTTTTACTATGACCTTAGTGATATAAAACTATTGTTCTTAACAACATTTATATTCAGGTGAGCGGTTACTCATCGTTGATGTGACAAAGCATTATATGACTAAGCTATATAAGAAAAGTGTTGTTGACAACAACCCTATGTCACACCAACATCAACAAGAGCTAATAGGGACAGAAGCATTATTATGTCTAAGCCCTCCTGATAACAAAGAGGGGCATTTTGGCTACTAATTCCAAAATGGGTAAATTGAAAATATAATTTCAAAGGTAGGGTAAATTTAAGAATTTTCATAAGCGTGTCTAAGTATGGGATCGTGGTTAGTGTTCCGTAGCAAATAACAAAAGGGTTTTGTTCGTTGCCAGGTAATAAAGCAGCGGAAAATAAATTATGCAGAAAGTAATGGACTTGCTCAGCAATTTATAGTGAAAACTTCGGTACCTTAAAGATACCTGAGAGAAAAACCACTACCTTCTAGCAAGCTAGAAGGATTTCGAAATACTCTTGTATTTAGGTGTTTGATCGGTTACACTTGATGTTATACCACAAGCAACCAGACACTCCAATTCACTATTTGCTGGGTATTCTCCAAGAGGCAGCCGCACCACAAGTAGCACTTCCCTTAACCGCAAGTAGCGTTATTAGTTAGGTATTTATCTCATCAAAAACAAGGAGTGGATATACTCCAACAATTTCCCTCTTTTTGATGATGACAAACACCCTCAACGTATTCTGCCTCTGCTGTAGAGAGTGCTACTGAATTCTGCTTCTTAGATCCCCACGAAATGAGGCAAGTTCCTAGGAACTGAGCCATTCCCGATGTGGACTTCCGATCCGCTTTGTTCCCTGTGAAGTCAGCGTCTGTGTATCCTGCTAATCGAAAGTCTCCATTCCTTGGGTACCATAGGCACAATTTCTCAGTTCCCTTCAGGTACCTCAAGATTCGTTTGACAGCTTTGATGTGGGTTTCACGAGGATCAGCCTGAAATCTAGCACACAAGCACACGACATACATAATATCAGGTCTACTTGCAGTGAGATATAGCAGTGTACCTATCATTCCTCTGTAGAGTGATTGGTCTACTTTTGGCGAATTCTCATCCTTTCCCAGAGAGTCATTTGGGGAGATTGGAGTGGCATGTCCTTTGGAGTTCTCCATCTTGAACTTTTTGATTATCTCTCTGATGTACTTCTGTTGATGTATTCTAGTCCCATCCTTTTCTTGCATCACTTGAAGCCCTAGGAAGAACTTGAGTCCCCCCACCATGCTCATCTCAAACTCGCTTTCCATGAGCTTTGTGAATTTCTCAGTCAGAGTTGTGTTAGTAGATCCAAATATAATGTCGTCGACATAGACTTGTACTACTAGGGTATGACATCCTTCCCTCAGTAGGAACAAAGTCTTATCTGCCTGTCCATGAACAAAACCATGAGATAATAGAAATTGAGATAATCTTTCATACCATGCGCGAGGAGTCTGTTTCAATCCGTATAGTGCTTTGTCCAGAATGTACACATGGTCCGGATGTAGAGAGTCTTCAAAGTCGGGGGTTTGTGACACGTATATTCTTCCTTGAGGTTTCCATTCAGAAATGTCGTCTTTACATCCATCTGTTGCAGTTTGAACCCACGGTATACTGAAAAGGCAATGAGTAAACGAATAGCTTCCAACCTTGCGACCGGGGCAAACGTTTCATCATAGTCAATTCCCTCTTGTTGATTGTACCCCTTGATGACTAGCCTGGCTTTGTTCCTGATTACTTGTCCTTTATCATCCAATTTGTTCTTGAACACCCACTTGGTTCCGACTATCGTTCTGTTCTCCGGCCTGGGAACCAATCACACTTTGTTCCTTTCGAACTGATGTAGTTCTTCTTGCATGGCTCTTTCCCATTCAGTGTCTTTCAGTGCTTCTTCTACGTTTCTGGATTCCATCAAAGACACAAAAATAGAAAAGGCATGATTATTAATTAATGAGACTTGAGTTTCGAAAACTTGATTCTCCTTGTCTGCAGATTTTGCTGTGTAGCAGGCGTAGTCTTGTAGCCATACAGGTGGAGTACGGTTCCGGTCACCACGCCTAATACTTGTTGTGCTTTCCTCTTCTCTAGCTGTCTGTTCCATCTGAGGTAAGTCAAGCATTTGTTCCTCTGGTTCTTCTTCCTGTGTTCCTGAGTCATGTGAGGGAGGACTGCGGCTTGGTGGATCTGGAAGTGATCTTTTGCGCTCTCTGTCTCAAACATGCTGAAATCATCTTCTTGTGTGATCGGAGGGGCACTTTCATCCTTGATTAGATCCCCGGCCATTACCTCTTCATCAAATACCACATGAATGCTTTCCTCTATCTTTCTTAGTCTTTTGTTATATGCCTTGTAAGCCTTGCTGTGGATAGAGTATCCGAAAAATGTTCCCTCATCGCTTCTAGGGTCAAATTGTCCCAGACTGTCCTTCCCGTTGTTGTGTATGTAGCATTTGCATCCTATGACTCTGAGATGTGATACGTTTGGTTTTCTTCCCCTCAGTAGCTCGTAAGGGGTCTGTGCAAGATAGGCTTGAGATATGCCCGATTTAGAATGTGGCAGGATGCGTTCATGACCTCCCCCCACAAGTTTCTCGGAAGACCGCTGGCCAGGAGTAGAGTTCTTGTCATATTCTCAAGAGTTCTGTTCTTTTTTTCCACGACTCCGTTCTGCTGTGGTGTCCTGGGTGCGCAGAAGTTGTGGCTTATTCCTTCATTTCTGCACAACAAGAGAAATTGTGAGTTTTCGAACTCAGTTCCGTGATCAGTACGAATACCTCGGAGGTAACAGTCTAATTGTTTTTCCACAGTCTTCATCTAGGTCGTAAAGTTTTCAAATACATCACCTTTAGTCATCAGGAATATGGTTCAGGTATACCTTGAGTAATCATCAACAATCACAAAAATATACCTATTTCCTCCCCGACTTTGTACTCGCATAGGTCCGCACAGGTCCATATGTATGAGTTCCAAAGGACGGGAAGTACTTACCTCGTTCTTTGTTTTGAAGGATGATCTCACCTGCTTTCCTCTAGTACACGCGCTGCAAATGTTAGTTCTGTTACCTTCTACCTTGGGCAGCCTTTTACTAGATCTTGATGGTGCAATTTTGCAATGAGGGGTAAGCTTGCATGTCCAAACCGCTTATGCCAAAGAGTAGAGTCATCATCCAAAATGGCGAGGCAAAGTTCCTCCTTAGGAACGAAGAAGGGGTCCACCTTGTAGACTCTATTCTCGCACTTTCCCTTTAAGAGAGTCTTTCCTGTATTTATATCTTTAATAAAGCAGTCGTTAGAAGTAAAGATCACTCTGTTCCTACCATTTTGACAGAGCTGTGACACACTAAGGAGGTCAAATTTTAAGCTGTCCACCAAGTTGACATTGTCTACATGAATGTATTTAGTGAGATTTACCTTACCTAACTCAAAGACTTCCCCTTTACTTTTGTTTCCGAAGGTGATGGATCCTCCAAAGTGTTTCCTGTCATATGACCTGGGCAGGCGCTATCGATGTACTAGGAACAAGTTCTTGCCTCCGACCTGCATAAAAAGGGGTTAGTTCTTACGAACCCAAATCAGATTGGGTTGGTTTGTTTCTTGAAATGTGTAAAATCTGCTCTTGTTGTTATTGATTTTTGAATTTCCGGACTTTGAACCTTGCTGCCCTTTCACCTTTTCTTCTAGGATCCTTCGGTGGGAACATTTCTTCATGTAGTGTCCTGTATGACCACACTGCCAGCATATCCTGTGGCATTTAAGATCCACGTACTTACTTTATCCTTCTCATATGGATTTGTTTGTGATTCTGGAGTGGAAGTCTATATGGGAGGATTTCTTGTTGTTGGTCTGCTTAAGCCATATGGCATATGCTTTTCCTCCGTTCCATGGAATTGTACTATCACTAGGAGATGAGTTTCTTTGTTTTTGAGTGATGTTCTGTTCCCTCCTGATCCGGTTCTCTATCTGGTCTGATTGCTCAGGCTTGCTACGATGTTTTGAGGCTACATTGTCATTTGGTTCTGAGTATCCCAATCCTGGCCTTGATATAATGCGAGTAGAGAAGTCTTTTCTCACTTCTTCTACCTTAGAGTCGATGTCTTCTTTGAGCCATTCTTGTTTCTTGTCCTCTTCGCTCACTCGGAGTGCCTCGTTTTCCCTTATTAATTCGGCGATTTCCGATCCCAGGCGAGCGACCTTTCCAGGGATTTGATCTTTCCTTTCAACTCAACTCCTTTGTGATTGTTTGCCAGTCCCTCTTCTTCTAGTTTCATGGCCTTGGTGGACCATAGTTCACTGTTCTCTGTCAGGCCTGAGATAAGTTCCTCCTATTCCTCTATGGTTTCATTGAGGTCCACATTCTTTTGGGCTATGTTTTTGACAATTGCTATCATATGAGCGTTAGTTTTACCAATCAAATATGAAAGAGGGTCAGGGTTGGTTACCTCAAGATTTGGATTGCCGCCTGACGCCATTATGCACAGTTCCTTTGAGTGTTCATCTTCCTCACTTTCCTCCTCAGATTCTCCCCATGCAGCCATCATTGCCTTACTGTCTTTCTGAGCAGGTGGTTCTCCTACCTTTTTGCTGAAATAGTCCTTGACCAAGTGTCCCTTCTTCTGACAGTGGTAACAGATAAGATCTCTATTTGATCGCTTACCCTTGAAGGAACGAAGGTTTGCGTTCCTTGCCATTTTGAGAGCTCTAGTTAGTAGGACAACTGTTTCATCCTCATGTTCCTCTTGGTCATCTGTTTGTGCGAGCTCAAATGCTTTCTCCACTTTGAGGGCGATGGACTGAGTTCTCTCTGGTTCACGCCTTGCGATCTTTCGTTGTTGTATTCCATCATTGCTTTGGAGTCGTGCAACAAGTTCTTCAAGTGTGATTTCGTTGATATCTTTCTGAACTTGGAGAGCCAGTGTTACCGCGTCCCATTTTGAGTTTAAGGCTTGAAGAAAGTGGTGAGTGATCTTCCACTCTGGGATCTCCTCTCCTAGAAACTCCATTTGTCCAATGTACCCCTGAAATCGTGAATGAAAGTCACCAAGGGATTCACTTTTACCTTGGATGGCGTTGTCGTAGTCCCTCATGGCAGCGAGGATGCGAATCCTTTTGACATCCTCATTTCCTAAATATAGTCGTTTGAGTGCGTTCCATATTTCTTTGGCTGTTTTGTATCGAAGGATTTTCTTCAGATCTCCTGGTCCCAATGCCATGTGGATCACCTTCTTGGCTCTGTTGTTATTTTCAAGTATCTTGTAGTCAGCATCAGTATATTCTTCCCTATCCTTTACCTTGGTTGAATCTTTTGTGTCCATTATAGGTATCGGTCCCTTCTCTATAATTCTCCAAAGTTGTCCATCCAGGGAACATGTGTGAGCTTCGAACTGTTCCGCCCACCAGTCATACTCTCCCGGTTTCAATGTGGGTGGTTTCCAGAAGGAGTCAGTCTGAGTCGTCATTTTTCCTACAATGCTAGTTCAAAAATCTAGAGACAATGCTCTGATACCAAATGTTGGATCGTGGTTAGTGTTCCGTAGCAAGTAACAAAAGAGTTTTGTTCCTTGACAGGTAATAAAGCAGCGGAAAGTAAATTATGCAAAAAGTAATGGACTTGCTCAGTAATTTATAGTGGAAACTCCGATACCTTAAAAGATACCTGAGAGAAAAACCACTACCTTCTAGCAAGCTAGAAGGATTTCAAAATACTCTTGTATTTAGGTGTTTGATCGATTACAATTGATGTTATACCACAAACAACCAGACACTCCAGTTCACTGTTTGCTGGGTATTCTCCAAGAGGCAGCAGCACCACAAGTAGCACTTCCCTTTTGACACAGACTACAGAGCCGGCTTCAGTTCCCTCCGAAGTAGCGAACTTCTCCTTTCTTAACTTCTTGGCGGTGTAGCCTTCCGAGCCTTAGCTGTTACGCTGATGGGTGTCAAGGACCTTTTCCAATTCGCTACCTAGGTCGAAAGCTCTGCCTTCTCCTTTATCTCGTTCTCCTTGGAAAAAGCCCTAGATTTGCTCAACCGCAAATCCGTGATTTGTTGGGCAACAAATCCCAAATTTATCTTCCTAATTCGGAATTAAATCTCTAAGATTATCAAGAATTATCCCATAATAATTTTGATAATCTTTGACCGGATCTTCTCAATCTTGATCCTTATTTTGCTCCGAGAATCTAGCTAGAGATCGTAATCTCAAAGATTCTATCAGCTTCTGCTTTTGTGCTGCAATGTCCGTTCCCGGGATCGTTCCCTACACACTCAAGTAGCGTTATTAGTTAGGTGTTTGTCTCATCAAAAACAAGGAGTGGATATACTCCAACACTAAATTTGCGTTTGCATAGCAGATATTGTACTGTTTATCACTTTCATTGACTTAGGTTTTCAGTGGTACGAGTCATATATATACATACTACTATAGAACAAAATAAAAAGAATATTCCTAAAATAAGCAAGGCCTCTGCCTTGTTCAATTGAACTTATGAGTTTTATACTCAACACAGCTAATATATGGATCCAAACCTCTTGAAAGGAAATTATCCTTTTCCATGGACATGGAACAATAATTACTTCATCTTTCATTCCGTCCATACCTTTTGGCCAGAATAAAAAATTTAAACAGCTACAACCAAGTTAACTTCTATCTCTTCTACACTATTAATTGGCTCCAGTCCATGTTACAACCAGTCCTCCTTTTACGACCACTGCATTCCAATTCTTGATTCAAGTTGTCTCTTAGTTAAGCCAATCCAAATTTATCATGCATATTCTTTGCAAGCTATCACTCCATAATCAGTATGAGTATGATGTAACATTGGAAACAAAATATTTTATCATCGTTGGAAGAATAATGTCCCTACATATTTCATTTAGAATGAGGTACAATAGTGGAATTCTATATTACTATCATGTTTAAGATTGCAGGAGACTGAAAAATGGAACCATGAAATAAAAGTCCATCGAATCCTCAACTGTCAAAGTATTCTTCCAACAAGAACTTTGTAAGTAGCTTGTGTGGGATGATAACTATCCCAGAACACATATTTTGTTGGAACCGAACACATCTTCAGGGGATACAACTCGGAGCACAGGAACGAACCTCAATTTTTCCAGTGCTGGCTCAATACACAACTCAAATGGTGTATCAACTAAAGGCGTTGAAAGAGAGGCAAATGAAGGAATAGACAACATTATATATGTTGTTTCAAGTCGTGGATGAGTGGGAGTTTGAAAAAATAGAAAACACAACAACTAGCAAGAAAGCTTGGGATACACTACAAAAAGTCTTCGAAGGAGTGGACCAAGCAAAACAAGCAAGACTCCAAACTCTATGCGGCGAGTTGGAGAGGGTGAAAATGAAAGAGTCGGAAGGTCTATTCGACTACATCACACTGGTGCAAATAGTGGTAAATCAACTCAAGTGTAATGGTAAAGTTTTGAAAGACAAAATTCTACGGTCACTTACTCAAAATGTTTAAAATGTTGTGTGGGCCATTGAGGAATCAAAGGACCTAGAAGAGCTAACTATTGATAATCTTGCTGGATCGTTAGAGGCACACGAGCGACGGAAAAAGAAAAAGAAAAATGCCCTCGAGGAAACACTTCAAGCTATAAGGTATTTATAAAACATGAAAATGTCTTTTATATACGATTTTTATTGGTCAAGGGCATGGACATAGAGGATGAAGCAATTGTCGTAGTGGTGGAATCCGCAATCGAGATAGATATTATGAGGAGAAATAATAATCAAGTCAGTGCGAGGTAGAAGACGTGGTCGAGAAAGAAGTAATTAATCGCATTATTCTAATGTTGAGTGCTTTAAGTTTGGAGTACGATCACTTTATAAAAGATTGTAACCCCAACAAGTGTTACAATTGTGGAAAATTCGGGCATTATGCAAAGGATTGAAGAAAGTGGAGAAGATCATCAATCTTGTCACGGAGGATGATACAAAAGATGGATTCCTCATGATGACATACGATGATATTAACACTATTATCGACACAACTTGGAACCTTGATATGGGTGCAATCAACCATATGTGCGGGCAACAACACCTATTCAAGGAGATGCGAGAAGTGAAAGATGGACATGTGTCGTTCGGAGATGCATCAAAAATCTTAAATAAAAGGCCAAGGCATTATTCACTACTTAACAAAGGATGGAACGGAAGGATTGATTGAGGATGTTTATTACGTACCCGATCTTGAGATCAATATCTTGAATGTTGGGCAACTCATGGAAAATGAATACTCTGTATTTATGAAAAATCAAGAATTACGATATAAAGATAGCCTAGGACTCTTGGTGGCATGAATTGGCCAAAAGTTGCATGCACAAGCTGAACTTGCGAAACATACAAGAGAAATATCTAGAAAACATACCCCGCATCTCCACACTTGGACACTCCACACTTAGAATTTGTTCGTCCCGAACAAACATTAAGATCACGTCATCAACACTAATGGCCGGATATATAAACAATTAAAATTTACAACCATTAATTTTAGTTCCTCAACTCATATATTTATGCAGCTTATTTATAACTTAACTATCACTGAAAAAGTTAAAAACATAATTTACTCCTAACTCACTTTCATAGGAATCACGAATGCATTTAGCACATGCATCAAGCCATTTAAACCTCTTGGCTACCCTAGTGGACGAGTTTTGTCTCGTGAAGGTTTTCAGAAAGAGGAATACCCACAAATCTCCAAATGCAACTTAGCTATATGCAAATGCATGAATGATATGGTCAAAAGTTAAAGCCTTATGCAACAATCTTAGCCCAATTGAACGCATCCAATTCTACAACGAACCATTTTCAAAAGAATACCTCAACCAACACGGTTCACGCAAGAAATCGCATTCCTAGTAAATTACCATTGAGGTTAGCAACCGTCTAACCATATGATTTAAACATCTAGTGCAAGCTTTGGAACCATGATTCTAGGTGCACAAGAAATGCTTGTCGTTCACCTATGCTAGCAAGGGCTAGTCCACGGGCTTCCAACATAAAGCTCATCCTCAAGTCTTTAAGGCTAGGCTTAAGACCGTAAGAAGAGAGGAGCTTTGCCTAGGAAACTTTGAACAAGACAAGTAAATATTTGGTATGAAATCCGTGCACGCACAAAGATCATCCTCTAATCCTTTTTTCAAAAACAATTTAGTATCGAAACATTATCATACCCCAAAGAAATAATAGAATGCCTAGCTCAAAGCTTGATTTATTTTTTTTTGCAGTTTGTAGTGGAGGAACTTTTCTTCCTGTTTTTTTTTTCCACAATTTTTTTTTAGACTCTTTTCAATTCGGAGGACTCTTTTTCATCTTTTTACTATTTTCTTTGTTTGCATGAGTCCCCCTCAATTCGGGAGACTCCACACTTAGAGCTAGTCAAGAGAAAAGGAGAGAATCGGGAAAATATGAAATGCTCATATATAAGAGTTTATGCGAAGGGATTGAGTCACCGGGATAATCATGCCAAAGTTTAAGGTTTTGTAAAATTTCATAGTCCAGTGTCAACTAGAAACTAGCTCTCAAAATATGCATCAAAAGTGTAGATCACATGATAGAAGAAAGATAACAACAATACTAGTTTGAAGATGCTCGATCAAGAGAGACCATTTAGGCTTTAAACTCTAAATCTAATGGAAAGTGCAAATGCTGAATTGGCACATAGAGGGCTAAGAGAGTTGCATATTTGACTATGTCAATTGATTGCATGCATACTTCTAACCTATTGTGCAAAACCAACTAATTATCAAGATGAGTTAACTAATACTAAAATGCAGGCATGTATGCGTAATGCATGAACATGGGCTCGCAATATAACCACTCCACACTTAAAATGTCGCTTAGTCCCTAAGCGCAAAAGTATTTAATAGATGGAAAATAGGCACATGTAAATTGACTCACATGTCATGTCAAGTTATAATGTGAACTAAACTATCATGTTCCCTTGTGTGCAAGAATGATCTCTAGTTGAATCCAAATACACTTCAACAAAGTCATCATACCATTGAAGTCTTGGCGGCTCAACATGTTCCATTTCTATTCTCTCATCCATTGGAACTTCAAGGTCACTCGTAGTGGATGGACATGTAAGGAATTGAGGCAGAAAGTAGTTTTCTATTGTAGTTGAATAGTCTTCATTTATCTCTTTGTCATCCTCGCTAGACTGGCCAAAGTTGTATTCTAACAATTCTTCATCGATTGATTTCAAGACTCTTTCTTCACGAGTATGTTCCACAACCTTTTCATCTATGAATTCATCATTTTCGCTTAATTTTTTGATGGGATAACGTTTTGATATTTAATTTCAAATTCCTCGCACATCGTCCTCGTCTCAAGCCAATGTCTTTCCCCTTGCTCGCACATCTGTCTTAACAAATCCATTAAATTTGCTTGATTTACATCATTTGAGTGTTCAACTTGTTGATTGTATGAAAATATTCTCGCAAAATAAGATGAACAAAAGTTAACAAAGGATTAGAGTATAAAAGGATATACAAAATAAAATAAAAATATCTACAAGAATAGTCTAAATTCCCACACAATCTAAGCTAGTAACATGCTAATGTGTTGCTCCCCGGTAATGGCGCCATTTGACACGTTTAATTTTTCACTTCTTCTTATGTCAAGTTTGAGGATCAATGTAGTCAAAGAATTTATATATATGGGACAAGCCCAAGTCGAGTCCCAAGGAAGCAAGATAAGCACGTGTACTAAGTAAGACGTTGTTTTGATTTAGATATTCGAACTCGAATAATAAAATGTGTAACCTAAAAACCAATGTGATCCGAAACTTTATAGTATTTCCTTATCAATTCAAGATAATATTCCAAGGTCGCAACTTCACCTGTATGTACCCCCCCCCCCCCCCCCAGTAGATAATGAATAAAGCACACATGCAATGTCTAATAAAAGATGAGAATAGACCGTGTATGTATCCGAGTAAATACCAACTGTCGTTGTGCCTCTACCCTTCAAACACACACCTTAAATACGAGTCCCCTCTTTCAAGGCGTGTCTCGATTATTTCTAGCTCGTTTAATCACCAACTGTCGTTGCGTGATTAACCGAGATAGAAATCAATAAGTCCTAGTCTTCCAAGCTAAAAATGTCAACTTCCCCAATAAGATTATAGGCCACCGTCGTGGTCACAACTACCTAAGGTATTTAATCGTTAGTCGAGTTTTCTACCTCATACTGTCGGTTTATTGGTATTAAATTTATGTGTTCATGCTTTGAGACCTTTCATCAAACACCTTGTATGCATAAACTAAGACATGTAATCATATTGAATCAAATCTTCAAACTGACATCAAACATATATATTCATAACATAATCACGAGTTGAATACAAGTAATATCCGTAGGACCCTAGAACAAGGGTTGCTAATCACACATCAAGCTATTGGACATAACATACATCATAGAAGATAAATCTAGAAAATCTGAAAAATACAAATAATAGAGGAATGATGAAACTTCTCTATGTGTGTTGAATCTTCGCCTCCCTTGATGTTGCCTTCCTTTCTTCTCCTTTGAACTTGTGTGAGCTCCCTCTTTTCTCTCGAACTAGGTCAAGAAATCAAATTTTTGGACCCCCCCCCCCCCCCCCCGAACCCCACATCCTCTTTTTTTTTTCTTTTATCGATTCGATTTCTATGCAATGACATGAGTTGTCTGTATCGGTCGAATCGACCGTACCGATACGACCGATATTGTCAATTGCAGCGCTACGGACAGTACGTTCGCAAGGGAAAAACAAAGACTCGGGCACAGCCGTATGGGCTGTATCAATCCGACCGATACAGGCAGTACAAGTTGCTGATCACTCTGCATGGATTTGGTCTGTTTTCATCTGAATCTTTGTGTTTTGTCTTAATTTGCTCCAAACAAACTACAAACCTTGAAATTCATATAATGTAACCTAAAACAAGAGTAATGTGGTAAAATGACAATAAAAGTCCAGGGAAACGAGCAAAATTTTAGTGTAAATTAGGTGAATAATCGGTCAACAATTTGACCGATCAGAAGACAAATCACAATTAAGGCATTTATAGTTTCGTCACGGTGGTCTAAAAGAAATTGGCCAAAGAGAACATAGTCTATCGGCTACTAGACATGGACTATACCACCAAATTTTGTGAAGGAAGTGTGTTTGGAAAGCATGTTAGGAGTTCATTCCCAAAGAAGGCAAAGTACCATGCAAAGAAACCACTTCAGTTCATACATACCGATATATGTGGATAAATCACTCCAAAATCTTTTGGTGGAAAAAGGTACTTCATTACTTTTATTGACGACTTCTTTTAGAGAGTGTGGGTCTACTTCTTGAAAGAAAAATATGAAGCTCTAACAACTTTCAGGAAGTTCAAAATATTGGTAGAAAAATTCATAGGCATGCTCATCAAAGCTTTGAGATCGAATAAAGGCATCAAACAATTTCATGACTTTTTTGAGGAACAAGGCATCAACTGATTCTTGACCATAATTTACTCACCTCAACAAAATGGTGTAGCCGACGAAAAGAATAGAACCATTCTCGACATGCTTAGATCGATGCTAAAGAGAAAGAACATGTCAAAGGAGTTTTTGGTGGAAGCGGTACTATGTGCATGCAGTTTATGTACAAAATTGATGTCCTCGTGTGAAACTGGAGGATTAAACATCACAAGAAGCTTGGAGAGGGTAAAAACCAACGGTCTCACTTAAAGGTGTTTGGTAATGTGGCTTACGCACATATACATGATCAAAGGAGGGAAAAGCTCGATAGTGAAAGTAAAAAGTTCATCTTTGTTGGTTATGATGAAAACAAAAGCTTTCAAGTTATTTGTCACACTAGAGAAGAAGTTCGTGGTCAGCCGAGATGTATAGGGAAAAGTCAATAGAGATACCGAAGAAGGAAGAATCATCGATCAATTCAACCGTAGCAATCATACCGATGGATCCACCAATAGTTGATGACGAAGATGCGCCAATATATCTGAGGATGAGAAGCATACAAGATTTATATGAGTCAACAAGTGACGTTCTAGTGTAAATTAGGTGAATAATCGGTAGATAATTTGACCGATCAGAAGACAAATCACAATTGTGGCATCTATAGTTTCGTCATCTTCATTACGGTGGTCTAAAAGAAATTGGCCAAAGAGAACATGGTCTATCGGCTACTAGACATGGACTATACCACCAAATTTTGTGAAGGAAGTGTGCTTGGAAAGCATGTTAGGAGTTCATTCCCAAAGAAGGGAAAGTACCATGCAAAGAAACCACTTCAGTGCATACATACCGATATATGTAGATAAATCACCCCAAAATCTTTTGGTGGAAAAAGGTACTTCATTACTTTTATTGACGACTTCTTTCAGAAAGTATGGGTCTACTTCTTGAAAGAAAAATATGAAGCTCTAACAACTTACAGGAAGTTCAAAATATTGGTAGAAAAATTCATAGGCATGCTCATCAAAGCTTTGAGATCGAATAAAGGCATCAAACAATTTCATGACTTTTTTTAGGAACAGGGCATGAACTGATTCTTGACCATAATTTACTCACCTCAACAAAATGGTGTAGCCGACGAAAAGAATAGAACCATTCTCGACATGCTTAGATCGATGCTAAAGAGAAAGAACATGTCAAAGGAGTTTTGGGTGGAAGCGGTACTATGTGCATGCAGTTTATGTACAAAATTGATGTCCTCGTGTGAAACTGGAGGATTAAACATCACAAGAAGCTTGGAGAGGGTAAAAACCAACGGTCTCACTTAAAGGTGTTTGGTAATGTGGCTTACGCACATATACATGATCAAAGGAGGGAAAAGCTCCATAGTGAAAGTAAAAAGTTCATCTTTGTTGGTTATGATGAAAACAAAAGCTTTCAAGTTATTTGTCACACTAGAGAAGAAGGTCGTGGTCAGCCGAGATGTATAGGGAAAAGTCAATAGAGATACCGAAGAAGGAAGAATCATCGATCAATTCAACGGTAGCAATCATACCGATGGATCCACCAATAGTTGATGACGAAGATGCGCCAATATATCTGAGGATGAGAAGCATACAAGATTTATATGAGTCAACAAGTGACGTTCTAGTGTAAATTAGGTGAATAATCGGTAGATAATTTGACCGATCAGAAGACAAATCACAATTGTGGCATCTATAGTTTCGTCATCTTCATTACGGTGGTCTAAAAGAAATTGGCCAAAGAGAACATGGTCTATCGGCTACTAGACATGGACTATACCACCAAATTTTGTGAAGAAAGTGTGCTTGGAAAGCATGTTAGGAGTTCATTCCCAAAGAAGGGAAAGTACCATGCAAAGAAACCACTTCAGTGCATACATACCGATATATGTGGATAAATCACTCCAAAATCTTTTGGTGGAAAAAGGTACTTCATTACTTTTATTGACGACTTCTTTCAGAAAGTATGGGTCTACTTCTTGAAAGAAAAATATGAAGCTCTAACAACTTACAGGAAGTTCAAAATATTGGTAGAAAAATTCATAGGCATGCTCATCAAAGCTTTGAGATCGAATAAAGGCATCAAACAATTTCATGACTTTTTTTAGGAACAGGGCATGAACTGATTCTTGACCATAATTTACTCACCTCAACAAAATGGTGTAGCCGACGAAAAGAATAGAACCATTCTCGACATGCTTAGATCGATGCTAAAGAGAAAGAACATGTCAAAGGAGTTTTGGGTGGAAGCGGTACTATGTGCATGCAGTTTATGTACAAAATTGATGTCCTCGTGTGAAACTGGAGGATTAAACATCACAAGAAGCTTGGAGAGGGTAAAAACCAACAGTCTCACTTAAAGGTGTTTGGTAATGTGGCTTACGCACATATACATGATCAAAGGAGGGAAAAGCTCGATAGTGAAAGTAAAAAGTTCATCTTTGTTGGTTATGATGAAAACAAAAGCTTTCAAGTTATTTGTCACACTAGAGAAGAAGGTCGTGGTCAGCCGAGATGTATAGGGAAAAGTCAATAGAGATACCGAAGAAGGAAGAATCATCGATCAATTCAACCGTAGCAATCATACCGATGGATCCACCAATAGTTGATGACGAAGATGCGCCAATATATCTGAGGATGAGAAGCATACAAGATTTATATGAGTCAACAAGTGACGTTCTAGTGTAAATTAGGTGAATAATCGGTA
Source organism: Umbilicus rupestris (assembly GCA_963678935.1). Classification (NCBI taxonomy): domain Eukaryota; kingdom Viridiplantae; phylum Streptophyta; class Magnoliopsida; order Saxifragales; family Crassulaceae; genus Umbilicus; species Umbilicus rupestris. The sequence continues at coordinate 1,785,669 of OY787619.1, forward strand.
GATAATTTGACCGATCAGAAGACAAATCACAATTGTGGCATCTATAGTTTCCTCATCTTCATTACGGTGGTCTAAAAGAAATTGGCCAATGAGAACATGGTCTATCGGCTACTAGACATGGACTATACCACCAAATTTTGTGAAGGAAGTGTGTTTGGAAAGCATGTTAGGAGTTCATTCCCAAAGAAGGCAAAGTACCATGCAAAGAAACCACTTCAGTGCATACATACCGATATATGTGGATAAATCACTCCAAAATCTTTTGGTGGAAAAAGGTACTTCATTACTTTTATTGACGACTTCTTTCAGAAAGTATGGGTCTACTTCTTGAAAGAAAAATATGAAGCTCTAACAACTTACAGGAAGTTCAAAATATTGGTAGAAAAATTCATAGGCATGCTCATCAAAGCTTTGAGATCGAATAAAGGCATCAAACAATTTCATGACTTTTTTTAGGAATAGGGCATCAACTGATTCTTGACCATAATTTACTCACCTCAACAAAATGGTGTAGCCGACGAAAAGAATAGAACCATTCTCGACATGGTTAGATCGATGCTAAAGAGAAAGAACATGTCAAAGGAGTTTTCGGTGGAAGCGGTACTATGTGCATGCAATTTATGTACAAAATTGATGTCCTCGTGTGAAACGTGAGGATTAAACATCACAAGAAGCTTGGAGAGGGTAAAAACCAACGGTCTCACTGATAAGCGGATAAATGACATTATATTTGTCCGTATTTTCACTTTACTTCTTGTTTGTTCTGTTATTTTATAAAGTCATTTGATGTTTTCTTTGTTCATTTTAGGTTGAAAATGTGTATTACATGATATGAAGTGACCCGAAGAAAATCTGGTTGAATTCCGATCGATCAAGAGCAAAAACGAGCAAAATTGAGCAAAAGGCAAAAGTGAGTCGACCACCCTTGGCAAAAGTGAGTCATTAGAATTCTTATCTGTTTGAGGTGTGCTATAGGTTGTTGGAAATCAAATTCAAAGGGCTACAACTTTGTAGTTTACATCAAGACGTAATTCTAATGTTTAGATGGTCAAAACAAGCCATATTCTAACACTGCAGAAGTGATTCGCCCAAGAGGAATTCAAGGCTTGGCTGAATCAAAAGTGATTCGGCCAAGGAAAATTGATTCGCCCAGCTTCATTCCAGCACTGAGTAAATGATTCGGCCGAATCAAATTATGGGGTTGCCCGAATCACTTGATTCGGGGAGAGTTTGCCTGAAGATCAAATTTGGGCAGATTAACCTGCTCATCATCGAAGGCTCTTCGAGCGCGAAATTCTTATCCGTTTGAGACGTGCCATAGCTTTTTGGAAAGCTGATTCAAAGGGCTACAACTTTATAGTTTACGTCAAGACGTGATTCGGAAGTTTAAAGGGTCAAACAGGCGTTTCTAACGCAGCAGAAGTGATTCGGACACTCTGTTCGAATCAACTCATTAAGCCTTGCCCGAATCAAGTGATTCGGGCACGGCGGGTCAATATACATAGAAAAGGATGGGAAAAATCAGATTTGTGCCTTGGGGTGCCTCCGGCGCCTAGGGTTCCTCTCATGGGACGAAACCCTAATTGGAGAACATGAAGAATTGTGAAAATTCGGAGAAGACATCATCAATTGAAGACTCTACATCAATCCTTTACTCATTATCTACTTCCCTACTACTTTACTTTCTTTACTTTTTCTTGTTGAACTATTTCATTATGTTTTGTTTCAAACTCACCATGAGTGAGTAGTCTTTTAGTAGTTGGGGCTCTTATGGATCCCTTAGGTTTGATTGTAATGCAACACTTGTCTTTTAATCTATAATGAATGAAGGTTGGTTGAAAATTCTCTTACTTTCTCTTCATATCAATTTTGTGCACACCAAGTGTTTGACGAAATACCTAAGTGAATATGAATTGATAGAACGCCTAGGGATGGAACGAGAGTTGAACTTAGGTTGTTTAGAAGATTGAGGATGATTATTTTAGGTTGCGTGTGTGCACGAGAGTGACATACGCATTCCACTAGGCTAAGTTTTGAGCAACTTTAGTTGACTATCAATAGACCGAGAGGTTGAGATTAGAAGACTTTAGTTCTACGCGGTTCAATAGAGCGAGAGTTTGAGAACCGTACTATTTAGGTATTATTCCCATTCTAGAGAATGAGCGAGAGTTGAATTTAGAACGTGTGATACCTTAGCCTAGAACCATCACTCGAATTTACTTATGATTTAGACAAATTTTGCATTACTAATCGCATGACCTAGGGGTGAAGTAGGATTCCGACTACGCTTTCTCTCTTACTTTACTCCCTCACATATTTCATCTTGTCTTTAGTACTCACTAGAGATACCTCACTTAAAGGAAAAACTCCTTATTATTTAGTAGACTTGCATTAGGCATTACTAGCTAGCTTTCGACTAATCTATGCTTTTCTCTTGGGTTCGACTCGAGGTCACTCGGATATAAATATTTTTTGAACACCGTGATTGGACGAGTATTTATACTACCACTACAACCACAGCCTTTCACTCACTTAAAGGTGTTTGGTAATGTGGCTTACGCACATATACATGATCAAAGGAGGGAAAAGCTCCATAGTGAAAGTAAAAGGTTCATCTTTGTTGGTTATGGTGAAAACAAAAGCTTTCAAGTTATTTGACACACTAGAGAAGAAGGTCGTGGTCAGCCGAGATGTATTGGGAAAAGTCAATAGAGATACCGAAGAAGGAAGAATCATCGATCAATTCAACCGCAGCAATCATACCGATGGATCCACCAATAGTTGATGACGAAGATGCGCCAATATATCTGAGGATGAGAAGCATACACGATTTATATGACTCAACAAGTGACGTATATTACTCATCAAAGCTTTGAGATCGAATAGAGGCATCAAACAATTTCATGACTTTTTTTAGGAACAGGGCATCCACTGATTCTTGACCATAATTTACTCACCTCAACAAAATGGTGTAGCCGACGAAAAGAATAGAACCATTCTCGACATGGTTAGATAGATGCTAAAGAGAAAGAACATGTCAAAGGAGTTTTGGGTGGAAGCGGTACTATGTGCATGAAGTTTATGTATAATATTGATGTCCATGTGTGAAACTGGAGGATTAAACATCACAAGAAGCTTGGAGAGGGTAAAAACCAACGGTCTCACTTAAAGGTGCTTGGTAGTGTGGCTTACGCACATATACATGATCAAAGGAGAGAAAAGCTCGATAGTGAAAGTAAAAGGTTCATCTTTGTTGGTTATGATGAAAACAAAAGCTTTCAAGTTATTTGACACACTAGAGAAGAAGGTCGTGGTCTGCCGGGATGTATTGGGAAAAGTCAATAGATCGATTTAATCGCCGCAATCATACCGATGAATCCACCAATAGTTGATGACGAAGATGCGCCAATATATCTGAGGATGAGAAGCATACAAGATTTATATGACTCAACAAGTGACGTATATTTATTCTGTCTTTTGACAGATTGCGAAAAAATTACCTTTGATGAAGCAATGAAAAATGAGAAGTGGAAAGTTGCTATGGATGAGGAAATAAAAGTGATTTACATAAATCAAACTTGGGAGTTTATTAAAATAGGAAGCCAACCCTCTAGAGTAAAATGGATATGCAAAAAGAAGTTGCTCTGCATGAATTAAGTTTAAGGGGATGTTGAAAGTATAAACTTAATTAAAAGAATTTCATTAGATTCTCCAAGGTGGAAAGATTTGAAGATTGGTTAATGGATTAAAATGAAAGGGAAAGTGAAGATCATTATGTGCAAAAAAGAAGTCTACTGATATGTCTTTAAGTCTACTTGATGATGGTCCAAGTTTTAAGTTATTTGGAATTATAAGAAGTTATGGTAGTGTTAGTTACTTGAGGTCATTAGGTGTCTTTCAATTGTTCTTTTTTGTTTTATTATACCTGAACTGAAGAGTCATGTATTAGACTATATACAGAGTTGTATTTCATTTGAAACAAATAACATTAAAAACACAAAAGAAAGAAAGAAATTGTGTTCACAAATCAAGTGTGTCTCATTTTTCACGTACATATGTGGATTGTGTTTGATAGAGTAAGGCCACAATGTTGAATATTTTAAGGGTCTAAGTAAAATTTGGAAATAACAGGCACAAGAATCCGAGAAGCAAGAAGCTTGTATGACGCTTGTGTCGGATGAAATGAATCCCAGAAAACATATTTAGTAGGATCAGAACACATCTTTACGGGATATATCACATTGCACAAGATAGCAACCTCTAATTCACCAGTGCCACAACACCCTTTATCCGCCACTTCAAATCCTTCAAAAATCAGATGTAAAAATGTAATCACAATAAAAAAGTCAGCAGACTGGCATAGGTACTTTAAAATCTTGATGAGCCGATGGATAAGTTACTAATTGGAAAATCTTATGTTTGTTTCATGTCATTATTTATGAAAATATTTTCCTAGTAAACTGGTTAAAGGATATTTGAATGACCTACCATTCTTCTCAGGCTCTTCAATGAGTTCCATGAGAGGGTTGTAGATATCCACAACCGCAGCCCTTGCATCCGTGTTTCGGTTATTGAATGAATTGACCATCAAGGACAGCTTGGAGTTGAATAATAATGAAGCTTCATTGTAACTTTCAACGCATTTTCTTTCTATCCCACCGGCGATGGTTCTTTGAGATGGAACGCACCCCAGTGGCGGAGCGGAGAATAGGCCTATCCTTCTCGCACCAACTCCATACAAATCCTGTTTCACCGTGTCCCTATGTTAATTAAATCCTCAGTCAAGTCGAATTAAAATATATATTACTTACCGTTATAAAGTCACTTGCTGAGTTGCTCAAAAAATCAGTGTAACCGTTGATATCATACTGTGAACTTCGAATAGAAATAGGACCAAAATATGTGTTTGTAATGTCGTTGCTGCCAGCCACCACCAAAAACAGGCTCCGGGCGATAATATGACTGGTCTCATTCTTACCCACTAGGGTATTTAGTTTTGATTTATACTCTTCCAACTGATGCAACTGTTGTGACAATGTCCTTGCAACCTGCAGATAGCAATGAAAACCAATATTGTTAAAACATATATTCTCTAGCTTGTAATGTCATATGCTGGTAATCCATAGAAGATTAATGAATGTACCCCCAGGGCGGATGATAGCGGGTCGTATCCACAACCTCCGGAAGCAAAGCTAACGCCTGTGAGAAGATCAGTGGACTCCAGATTTTTGTCCAGATATGCTGGTAATAACTCTTTGATTGATAGTTCTTGAGCTAGTTAACATACAAAGAGATTAGTGAGTTGACCAATGTCCACATTTACATGTTACTTTATGGGCAAGTCCTGAGTCATCATTTATACATACATATCATACTTTGTATATAGAACAAATTCAGGAGAAAGATGTTCTTCATTACCTATAAAATCAGTAGGAAGCTTGCCATTAGAAAACCTTCCAGTAACTTTACCTCCTTGGAAATCTTGGCCATAAGGAGGGTAATCCGCCCTGGCCGGGGTAAGCATACCATTGTTATTCCCGGGATCAACGATGGAGTCTCCGAACACCAATAAGGCTGGAAACCTCTGAAGTTGGGGTATATCGAGTGCTGAACGTGCCCCTACGCACCAAAGTAGAAACCAATAACAAACTAGGGTTCCCTTATTACACATAGTCTTACACAACTCCATTGTTAATTGTGTTGCTTGGAGAAGTATATATGCAAGTTGTGATCAAATGGTAGCTTTATGAGGATGATGTTTATTGATGGATCCATGTTACCCACATGCTGGAGATAGATGCACAAGGCCAGATCTATGGCGAAGTCTAAAATGAAATGTGATGTGGCATATGTCAATTTTGGAGTGAATCGGGTCTTTTTTAGCTGTAGTTGATATTCATATAAGCTAAGAATTTATTAGGGTGAAATTGATGCGTCATAAATAGTTTGCAGCTTTGGCGGGGTTTATACTTCATTTTTGTCTTGAACCAACCATAATTAAGAAAAGGAGCATTAGACAATGGGTGCTGATTAAAATGGTCTTTGCAAGATAAATATGTGACCTATGAATAGAGTTTAGGATTATCTGTGTTGAAACATGCAACTGACCTTCTTCTTAAAAACAATCCTGGAAAGTTAAATGATGTTTCCATGGATATGGAACTTGGAACGTAGCCCTTACTTCATCTTTCATTCCGTCCATACCTTTTTTAAAACAGCTGCAACCAAATTAACTTCTTTCTTCTACACTATTAATGCCTGCCTCCAGCAAGTAGGCCCCATGAAAACTACCCATCACTTTTCTTCCAAAAGATGCAACTCTCTCTTTCTTCTTTGAAGCTAGCTAGGGTCATGCACATTAATTTACACTCTTCCTCATCATTTCAAATGAAATTCTTGCCTTTTGTGACACGACCACTCCATTCCGATTCTTGATTCAAGTTGTCTCTCAGTTAAGTCAATCCTAATTTATCATGCAGATTCTTTGCAAGCTATCACTCCATAATCAGTATATATGGTAAGTATAATGTAACATTCCAAACAAAATATTGGAAGAATAATGTCCCTACGTAAGGTATTTCCATTGTACATTACTCTCATGTTTGAGATCGATTGTTGGAGACTGAAAAATGGAACCATGAAATAAAAGTTCATCAGTTCCTCAACTGTCAAAGTATTCTGCTAAAATCTTTGAAACGAGAAGTTTGTAAGTAGCTTGTGTGGGATGATAACTATCCCAGAAGACATATTTTGTTGGATCCGAACACGTGTTCATGTGATATAACTCGGAGCACAGGAACGTAACCTCAATTTTTCCAGTGCCGCAGCATCCTTTGTCCGCCACGCTAAACCCTGAAAGAGTGACAGTTATTTGTGATGTAGAGCACAATTTATTCAAACACACGAGTGATAGAAGCATTGAGAATGGACATATATAGTTTACCATTCCGTTGCGGGTTCTGAATGAGGTCCATGAGAGGATTGTAAATGTCGACGACAACAACTTGCGCATCTGAATTCTGATGGCTGAGTGTATTCATCACCGATGACAGTTTGGAGTTAAACAACAGTGCAGCTTGGTTGTAACTATCAACGCATTCTCTTCCAACGCCGCCGGCTAGGGTTCTTTGTGACGGAAGGCAACCTAATGGCGGAGCGCTGAAAAGGCATATCCACCTCGCACCCAATTCGTATAATTCCTGCAGTTATCATCATCAGAAATTATTTGAGACATGAAAATTAGATGTGGAGAAGATAGAAATATATTACCGCCACAAAATCACCGGCTGAGTTGGCTATAAAAGTGGTGTAAGATTGGAGATCATACTGTGGTGTTCTTAAATGGGACCCAAAATATGTGTTTGCAATGTCATTGCTGCTTGCCACCACAAGGAATAAGCTTTGTGAAATAATGAAAGTGGTAGCATTTTCTCCAACAAGGGAAGTCAGCCTCGTTTTGTACTCCTTGAACTGAGTCAACTGTTCTGACAATGTTCTAGCTACCTGATATCAGACACTTACAGGTACACCAATCAGCTACCATACATACTTGAAACTAAAACTCAAACTGTACGTATCAAAGCGCTTAGGAAATCAAGTATGTGTAGTGTATATACCCCTAGTACTGATGACAATGGATCATATCCGCAGCCTCCAGAAGCGAAACTCACTCCTGTAAGAAGATCAGATTGTTGCAAATTGGGGTCCAAATATGCTGGCAGCAACTCTTTGATTGATAGTGCTTGAGCTGAAAATGAACCCTAAAACGGTGAGCCAGCCATTAAGAGCCTCAACCCATTAGGGTTTGGGAGAGCATCATACAGCCCTTGTATATTATTGGCTTATTAAGATACCTCAGTTCTGCTAAACAGCCCAAAATGCTACCAATTCACTCCTACCGCAAAACACAACAAAACAATACCACAACAGCCTGAACATAAACCCTTGATGTGAGCAAAAAAACCAAATAGATATCAAAATTAATGACACAGAACTTATGGTGGATCCATGCATTGTTAGATATGGACAGCTATCAATATCATTCTGCGTGCCAACGTAATTTATTCACAACTTCAATAAAAGAAATGTAATCAAGTCTTGCAACAATGAAATTAAGAAGTGAGTGGACATCTTATACAGCATTATGCATGGAAGTCTGACCTATAAAATCGGAGGGAACCTTTCCGTTGCAAAACCGTCCGGTGGGTTTTCCTCCTAAAAAATCCTGTCCATAAGGAGGGTAGTTTGCCTTAGATGGGGTGCTGACATCATTGTTGTTGCCTGGATCCACAATGGAGTCTCCAAATACTATCAAGGCAGAAAACTTGAGATTTCTAGGTATATGAAACTCTGATTGCACACGAGAGCACCAAAAGACCAACCCGGCACAAACAACCGACAATAATCTGTTAGCGTTGGTTCTACAAGGACTGAAAGAAGAAGCCATTAACTCCATTGTTGTGTGATCGATCTGTTGGACCTGTGCACTATATATATAGGAAAGATGTATGATAGATGAATCATGGTATTCAATGACTAGCAGCTATCATTCGACCATGTCTTTGTTGCTTTTATATTGATGTAAATCATGTGTCGGAGTTCATCACACTTATTTCACTGCACCTACTAAACATATATGCATTCAACAAGCTGGCATGCATGATAAGTCAGCTCTTGTCAGAGATAAATAAAGAACTCTAAAAGGCAAAAGTGTGTGGTTGATCTTGAAAAATTATACACATTCACATGTAGTATTTTAAAATTGACTGTATCTCATTCTACTTTGTAGACCATTGGTCTGAAATATATTAGCAGTGATCTACTGACACTGTTAGTTAATCTAACGCAAGACAGTTTTGAGAAAACATAATATATTAGGGCATATTATTTACATTGTCACACAGCATGTCTTAGTATGGATATTGTTTTAGGATTTATTAATACCTTAACCAAACACTTTGTAAATAACCAATGAAATCCTCCACTTGTGAAGTACATCTATTAATGATAACTGGTGCTTACAGGGTTTAGTAAGAGTATGTGATGTCACCATCTTGGCCACAGGCTTAGTCAAACAGTGCAAGCTGAAACTCTGTCATTTAAATAGCTATAGTTTCTATAAACCAGTTATATATAATTACAAAAGTAATGAACCCTACAGCCACTCTAATTGGAAAAAAATTTATATCGGCTCATTTGCCTAACTTCAAAAAGCAGTCCAACCAATTTGCTACACTAGCTGCTGCTTTGTGTACTAGCTAGCTCGCATGGAAAATAATGCAGAATTTATTGCATTCGAACTACCCACTAAACTCCACATCATCTCCCAACTGTATATATTTATATCTTTGCTCTGAACATGTTATTAACTGCAGCAGGAGACAACAGGACATGGAATGTACAAATCACAAATTTAATGACCCAAAATGCATGATTCCCTACTGAGAATTTATATGATGCTTTTTCAGGTCTCACTAGATTCAGAAACATTTAAGTTTCACCTTTGTGAGATACCATTTTCATAGTTTTACTCCCTTTTTGGCTGCATGCTGCCATCTTCCCAAAAGCAACTCATCATCCAAATGTAGACTGTACTGCCTTGAATAAAAAAAAAAGATTATTTAGCAAACGATGAGATTTTTTCAGTCATTTTAAGCGACGGCTAAACTCTGATGGCGATACTACTTGCATATATTCAGCTTTAGGGTTTGAATGTTTGAACCATATGTGGGAGTTCCAACTTTCAACAAACTATCTATTGTGGTTTTTGGACTTCTCTCCACCTATTCTTGAGACTCCACATTTACTACATATATTATTTAAGGGTCGACAATAAATTTGCCCCCTAGCAGTTTTCATATTATGACAAATTTACTAGGTAGATGTTTTAAAGAGGATATGATCTTTGTTGTGGATAACAGATCATGAGTAGGTTGAGTTCATGTTATTTGCAACAGATTTGTTCTGTGACCTAGGGTTAGAAAAATCCAACTCCGAAAATCCGGAAGGGTATATTGTATTCGGTTGATTGCCTTGAAAGTATAAACAATTAATATGATTTTCCAAGGTGGAGATTTAAAGGCCGGTTCATTGGTGGAAGATCATAATAACAAGTCTATAGATATGTCTTTAACTCTATTTCTTGATGTCCCAAGTTTTAAGTCATTTGATTTATAAATATGAAGTTATGATAGTCTCAGTATAGTCATTAGATGTTTTTCAATTGATTTAATTATATTTGAACTCAAGAGTCAAGTATTAGACTATATATACAGTTGTATTTCATTTGAGAGAAATACCACACAAATATATATATATTTTTAAACAAATCAAAGCCATAAAGAAATTGTGTTCACAAATCATGTATATCGCATTCTTCCACCTGCACATTATTTTCTTATTTCCAACAAATTGATAATTAGAGCCGATTGCAAATTGTGGGAGAATGTCAATGGGAGATATGGCACTACCACGCTTACAGAAAATTAATTACAGCAGCTGGAGCATCCAAATGCGAGTGCTACTTGGAGCCCAAGATGTTCGAGAAGTAGTAGAGCGTCGCTTTGAAAAGCCGGCTCAAGACACAACTCAGATGGTGAATCAACTAAAGGCGTTGAAAGAGAGGCGAATGAAGGAAAGACTATATTATATATGTTGTTTCAAGTAGTGGATGAGTCGGTGTTTGAAAAAATAGCAAACACAATAAGTAGAAAGAAAGCTTGGGATACACTAAGGAATGGACCAAGCAAGACTCCAAACTCTATTTGGCGAGTTGGAGAGCGTGAAAATGAAAGAGTCGGAGGGTTTATTCGACTACATCACACCGGTGCAAATGGTGGTAAATCAACTCAAATATAGTGGTAAAGTCTTGAAAAACTCGAGGGTTCTGGAGAAAATTCTACAGTCACTTACTGAAAATGTTTAAAAGTTGTGTGGGCCATTGATGAATCAAAGAAGGACCTAGAAGAGCTAACTATTGATAATCTTGCTGAATCGTTAGAGACAAACGAGCTATGCAAAAAGAAAAAGAAGAATCCCCTCGAGGAAACACTCCAAGCTAAAGTATCTATATAAGATCAAAATGTCTTTTATACATTAAGTTTTCATGGTCAAGGACATGGACGTAGAGGATGAAGCACTGGTCGTAGTGGTGGAATCCGCGATCGAGATAGATATTAGGAGGAGAAATAATAATCAAGCCAATAAAATGGGCGAGGTAGAAGACGTGGTCGTTAAAGAAGTAATTAATCATATTATTCTACCGTTGACTGCTTTAAGTTTGGAAAATACAGTCACTTTACAAAAGATTGTAACCCCAACAAGTGTTAATATAGTTAAGTTTGGAAAATACAGTCAATAAGGGTGCAATCAACCATATGTGCGGCCACCAACACCTATTAAAGGAGATGCGAGAAGTGAAAGATGGACATGGGTCGTTCGGAGATGCATCAAAAATCTTAAGTAAAAGGCCAAGGCATTATTCACTACTTAATAAACGATGGAACAGAAGGATTGATTGAGGATGTTTATTACGAATTCGATCTTGAGAGCAATATCTTGAGTATTGGGCAACTCATGGAGAATGAATACTATGTGTTCATGAAAAATAAAGAATTACAATATAAAGATAGTCTAGGACTCTTGGTGGCACGAGTTGGCCAAAAGTCGTATGTACAAGCTCAACTTGCGAAACATAAAAGAGAAATATCTACAAATCAACATGGAAGACAAATCACAATTGTAGCATTTATAGTTTGGTCATCTTAATTATGGTGGTCTAAGGAAATTGGCTATAGAGAACATCGTCTCTGGGCTGCCGGACTGGACTATACCACCAAGTTTTGTGAAGGATGTGTGCTTGGAAAGGATTTAAAGAGTTCATTCCCAAAGAAGGCAGAGTACCGTGCAAAGAAACCACTTCAGCTAATACATACTGATATACGTGGATCAATCACTTCAAAAAATTTTGGTTGAAAAAAGCACTTCATTACTTTAATTGACGACTTCTTTCAGAAAGTATGGATCTACTTCTTGAAAGAAAAATATGAAGCTCTAATAACTTTCAGAAATTTCAAAATATTGATAGAAAAATTCATAGGCATGCTCATCAAAGCTTTGAGATCAGATAGAGGCATCAAAAAATTACATGATTTTTATGAGGAACAATGCATCAAGCAATTGTTGACCGTACTTTGTTCACCTCAACAATGTTAGAGATATTTGTATATATTGTTATGAACTCATTATTATCTGTTAGGAAGTTTGTATATTTGATGTATATCTTTTGTATATCGTTGATTGCGTCTGTAACCCTATATATTTGCCGTTTGGCATACGATGAATACAGACAGAATTCATCTTAACAGAGTATCAAGAGCCGGTTACATCTGATACTTTTTTTTCTTTCTCTATGTTGGTGTAACCCACTGGTTCACCCTAATCCGGTTAAACTCCGGTGTTTTTTTTTTTTTTTACCAATTTGGTATTTTTCTTACGCATCGCTGCTGATTTTTCACAGCGCTTCTCTTTTCCCGATCTGTTGCGGCGTCGTCCAGATCCGTCTGATCTGCTCAGGTCCGATCCGTTTCAGATACATTCATCTCAGACAAATTGCTCGTGTGTGGTGCGCACTTCTACCTTTTGCTGCCGCTCGGTGTGCAATTATTTTCTCAGCGGTTAGGGTTTTGAGTTGACAAAAAACGTTGAGGAAAAAAAAACAAGGTCAACAGCTTGGTCAAATTGACACCTCAGCGCCCAGTCAGCGGCCTGATCAGCGCCCAGACAGCATCCTGATCGGCGTCCTGTCAGCCGCCTAATCAGTGCCCAGTCAGCACCCAGACAGTAGCCTAGTCAGCAGCCCACACAGTAGTCTAGTCAGCGCCCAATCAGCGCCCGAATGGAAAAAAAAAAAAAAACTAACCTTTATTCTCTATTATGTCTTCCCTTTCAGGTACCGTTGCAGTTCCACGTTGTTCTGTTCTCTTTAATGGATTTCATTATCGAGAATGGGTGCAACATATGCGTCTTCATATGCGTGGACAACGTCTTTGGGATATTCTCGTGGGGGATCAGTATTGTCCTATTTTTCCGACTCCCCCTACTGAGCTTGCACTTCCAGCTACAGCTTCCGCCAACGATAAACAGAAGGCGTCTGCAGCGTATGATGATTTATTTGCTCAGTATCGGGGCGCCTTACTGACCTATCAGAGATGGATTGATGAGGATGCCCGTGCTTGTGCCATCCTTGTAGCTAGTATGGAGGTTCATCTTACTGGAGATATTGTTTCCCTTACTACTGCTCATGAGATGTGGACACATCTTTAGACCCGTTATGCACCTTTTGGCCACTCGCTCATCTTGTCAGTTAAGAATTAGGACCGCAATCTTCGTCATTGAGGTAGCACCGTGGACGAGTTCTATGCCGCCATATCTACTTTTTGGCGCCAGCTTGACTCTCTGAGTCCTTCTCCATGCCCTACTTGTTCCGCTTGTCAGCAGATTCGTTCTCATTCAGAATTTCTTCGACTTTATGATTTTCTGACTCGTCTTCGCCTCGGTTTGAGATGATTCGTGCACAGCTCCTTGCTCGTCATCCTTCCGTGACCTTATTGGAGGCACTTTCTACAGTTCGCGCAAAGGAGATACGTCTTCGCAGTGCTGGTTTTCTATAGTCATCTTCTGTGTTAGCGACCCCTGCATCCACTGTTCCTGTTATTGCTCCCATCATTGCCCCTGCAGTTACTAACTCTTCAGCAGCTGTAGCTAAACAAGGGCGTCGTCACTGCACATACTGCAACAAAGATAATCATTTGGTTGATACCTGCTACAAAAAGCGCGATGATGAATCTCGACGTTCTAGTCAGTCTTCGAAGAAAGCTGGGGGTTCTAATCAGCGCAACACCACTCCTCAGGTATCTAAATGGTCCGACACTGAAGAGCTGCTAACATTGCTACGCCGTATGGTTGTTTCAGCATCTACTGGTTCTGCAGGCTCTACGACTCAGACTTCAGGCAATGAGTAACCCACCCCTACATCATCTCCTCCCTCAGATACGTTTCTCTGGATTTTAGATTCTGGTGCTTCTTTCCTTATGACTTCTGATCGTATATCCCTTCGGTCTGTCTATCCTTTGTTATCTTCTATATCAGTTCAAACTACTGATGGTACCTCTCTCTCGGTCACAGGACAAGGCACTCTTTCAACTTCTTCTTTTCATGTTCCCAACGTCTTTCTTGTTCCAAAATTGACTATGCAGCTCATTTCTGCTGGTCAGCTTACAGATCATGGTTGTCGTATTATTCTTAATTCTGACTCTTATTCTGTTCAGGATCGTCGCACTGGTACCCTAGTTGGTACTGGCCCATGCCGCCATGATTCTCAGCGTCTCTGGGAATTGGATTGGCTTCACCTTCCTTCCGCTGCCTCTGCTAATCCCCCCGCTTCCGCGTCCGTTGTGACCTCTCTTGTGTCTTTTGCTCAGTGGCATCATTGTCTGGGCCATCTCTGCGGCTCTCGCCTCTCTTCATTAGTTCGTCGTGGCGTCTTAGGACACGTGTCTGGCGATGCCTCTTTACACTGTCAGGGTTGCAAGCTTGGTAAACAGCTTCAACTCCCTTATCGTCATAGTGAGTCTGTTTCGAAGTGTCTGTTTGACCTTATTCATTCTGATGTATGGGGTCCAGCTCCTTTTGTTTCCAAATGTGGTCATCGATATTATATCATCTTTATTGATGATTATTCTCGCTTTTCTTGGATTTTTTTATGAAATCTCGTACTGAGGTTCTCCCTATCTATAAAGATTTTTCGCGAATGGTTCGCACTCAGTTTGATTCCCCTATTCGTACCCTTCGTGCTGATTCAGCTGGTGAGTGCTTATCTCATCATCTTCGTCGCTTCCTTGCCGATCAGGCACTCAGTCTCAGTTCTCTTGTCCAGGTGCACATGCTCAGAACGGCGTTGCCGAGCGCAAACATCATCATCTTCTTGAGACCTCTTGTGCTCTTATGCTTGCTTCAAGCGTTCCGTCTCATTTTTGGGTTGAGGCCGTTTCCACTACCAATTACCTCATTAATATGCAGCCTTCGTCCGCCCTCAATGGCAGTATTCCTGTTGAGCGTCTGTATGGAAGACCTCCTGATTATTCTCATCTTCGACTTTTTGGCTGCATGTGCTATGTTTTATTAGCACCTCGTGAGCGCACAAAGCTGACTACTCAATCGGTTGGGTGCATTTTTCTTGGTTACAGTGCTGAGCACAAATGCTATCGATGTTGGGATCCTATTCTTCGTCGACTACAATTCTCTCGTGATGTGACTTTTGATGAGTCTCGTCATTTCTACTCTCGTCCTTCATCTGACTCATCTTCTGCATCTCTTCTTGAGCCTATTTCTTTCCTTACTTTTCCAGATTCTCCCATTAGCTCTTGTCCTTCGTCTTCAGCGTCACCTTCATCTTCTCCCCCTTCAGCTCCTACAGTCAAGTCAGATTCCTTATCATTTTATCCTCTTCATTACAGCCGTCGTCATATCCCTGATCCTGATATGCCTACTCATACTCTTACTTCTCTGAATGTGCATGCTGCTCCTCCGACTGTTCCTGATTCTCTTGCTGAGTTACCCTCTATTCCCGACACACCACTTGTCTCTTCTTCGCATTCTCCCCCACCATCCCCTGTTAGTGGTTCTCCAGACACGACATCTTCTCCTCGATATGACCTTCGTGATCGTCACTCCCTTCGTGCTCCTGCTCGTTATGATGTTGTTGTTGTCATCCCTGACGAACCAGCTTCATATCGTGAGGCTATGGTTCATCAGGAGTGGCAACAAGCGATGGCTGAGGAGCTTGCTGCCCTTGAGCGCACTGGTACTTGGGATATTGTGTCTCCTCCTACGCATGTGCGTCCAATCACTTGTAAGTGGGTCTATAAGGTTAAGACTTGATCTAATGGCTCTCTTGAGCTGTATAAGGCTCGTCTTGTTGCTCGTGGCTTCCAGCAGAAGCATGATCGTGACTATGATGAGACATTTGCTCCTATGGCTCATATGACCACCATACGCACTCTTCTTGCTGTGGCCTCTATTCGCTAGTGGTCTATCTTTCAACTCGATGTTAAGAATGCTTTTCTTAATGGTGAGCTGAAAAAGGAGGTTTACATGAAACCCCCTCCTTGATACTCTGTTCTTGAAGGTATGGTTTGTCGCCTTCGTCGCTCTCTTTATGGCCTCAAGCAAGCCCCTCGTGCCTGCTTCGAGCGTTTCTCTTCAGTTATTACTAATGCTGGTTTTTCTGCCAGTGATCATGATCCAGCCTTATTTGTTCATACATCATCTCGTGGTAGGACTCTTCTGCTTTTATATATTGATGATATGATCATTACTGGCGATGATCCTCAGTACATTGCTTTCGTGAAGGAAAAGCTCGGGTTTCAGTTTCTCATGTCGGATTTAGGTCCTCTCACGTACTTTCTTGGGATTGAAATTTCCTCTAGGCTGAGGGATTTTATCTATCGCAAGAAAAGTATATTCGTGGCCTTCCTTATCGTGCTTCTCTCACTGATCAGCGCATCGCCGACACTCCGATGGAAATGAATGTTCAGCTTCGTCCCACTGACGGTGAGCCTCTTTCAGATCATACTCGCTATCGTCATTTAGTTGGTAGTCTAGTTTATCTAGCTGTCACTCGTCCTGACATTTCGTATCCCGTTCATATCTTGAGTCAGTTTGTCTCAGCTCCGACACAGATTTATTATGGCCATCTTCTTCGAGTTCTACGCTATCTTCGTGGTTCTATCACTCGTCGTCTCTTCTTTCCTCGTTCGAGCTCTCTTCAGCTTCATTCTTATTGTGATGCGACTTGGGCTAGTGATCCCACGGATCGTCGGTCTCTTTCTGCATATTGTGTTTTCTTGGGGGGGTCTCTCATTGCCAGGAAGACTAAGAAGCAGACTGCAGTTTCCAGATCGAGTGTTGAGGCTGAATTGCGTGCGATGGCCTTGTTGACAGCCGAGGTTACGTGGCTCCACTAGCTACTTGAAGATTTTGGTGTCTCTGTTAGTGCTCCCACGCCTCTTCTGTCTGACAGTACAGGAGCTATTAGCATTGTCCGAGATCCAGTGAAGCATGAGCTCACCAAGCATATTGGTGTAGATGCTTCCTATGTACGGTCCCAGGTCCAGGCGCAGGTCATTGCTCTCCAGTACGTTCCATCCGAGCTCCAGTTAGATGACTTCTTCACGAAGTCCCAGACCAGAGCACATCACAGCTTCTTTCTGTCCAAACTCAGTGCTGTCGATCCTGTTGTCGATCCACCATGAGTCGTTGATTGCGTCTGTAACCCTATATATTTGTCATTTGGCATACGATGAATACAGACAGAATTCAGCTTAACAAACAAAATGGTGTAGCCAATAGAAAGAATAGAACCATTCTCGATAGATGTTAAAGAATAAGAACATGTCGAAGGAGTTTTGGGTGGAAGCGGTACTATGTGAAGTTTATGTACAAAATTGATGTTCTCGTGTGAAATTGGAGGATTAAACATCACTAGAAGCATGGAGCGGGTAAAAACCAACGGTTTCACTTAAAGGTGTTTGGTAGTGTGACTTACGCACATATACATGATCAAAGGAATGAAAAGCTCGATGGTAAAAGCCAATATATCCAAGGATGAGAAGCATACAAGATTTATACGACTCAATAAGTGAGGTATATTTATTTTGTCTTTTGACATATTGCGAAAAAATTACCTTTGATGAAGCAAAGAAAAGATAAGTGAAAAGTTGCTATGGATAAAGAAATAAAAGTGATTTAGAGAAATCAAACTTGGGAGTTTATTGAAAAAGGAAGCTAGCTCATTGGAGTAAAATGGATATGCAAAAAGAAGTTGCTCAGCATTAATTAAGTTTTAAGGGGATATTGAAAGTATAAACTTAACTAAAAGGATTTCATTAGATTTTCCAAGGTGAAAGATTTGAAGGCTGGTTAATAGATGAAAATGAAAGGGAAAATGAATATCATTATGTGCAAAAAAGAAGTCTATTGATATGTCTTTAGTTCTATTTGATGGTGGTCCAAGTTTTAAGTTATTTGGAGTTATAAGAAGTTATGGTAGTGTCAGTAATTTGAGGTCATTAGATGTCTTTCAATTGTTCTTATTTGTTTTATTATACCTGAACTGAAGAGTCGTGTATTAGACTATATATTGATTGTATTTCATTTGAGAGAAATAACACAAAAGAGAAAGAAAGAAATTGTGTTCACAAATCAAGTGTCTCATTCTGTACGTACATAATTTTTTCTTATATCCAACATATTGTAACTGTAATTATAGTACTTTGTGGATTGTGTTTGATAGAGTAGGGCGACAATTTGAATTTTAAGGGTCCAAGTAAAGTTTGGAAATAACAGGCACAAGACTCCGAGAAGCAAGAAGCTTGTATGCCGCTTCTGTCGGATGAAATGAATCCCAAAAAACATATTTAGTAGGATCAGAACACATCTTTACGGGATATATCGCATTGCACAAGATAGCAACCTCTAATTCACCAGTGCCACAACACCCTTTATCCACCACTTCAAATCCTTCAAAAATCAGATGTAAAAATGTAATCACAATAAAGAAGTCAGCAGACTGGCATAGGTACTTTAAAATCTTGATGACATTTTATAAGTTACTAATTGGAAAACCTTATGTTTGTTTGCATGTCATTATTTATGAAAATATTTTCCTATTAAACTGGTTAAAGGGTATTTGAATGACCTACCATCCTTCTCAGGATCTTCAATGAGTTCCATGACAAGGTTGTAGATATCAAAAACCGCAGCCCTTGCATCCCTGTTTCGGTTATTGAATGCATTGACCACCAAGGACAGCTTGGAGTTGAATAATAATGAAGCTTCATTGTAACTTTCAACGCATTGTCTTTCTATCCCACCGGCGATGGTTCTTTGAGATGGAACGCACCCCAGTGGCGGAGTGGTCAATAGCCCTATCCTTCTCGCACCAACTCCATACAAATCCTGCGAAAAATATGTCCTCAGCCAAATCGTAATTAACTGCCAAAAATATATGTTACTTACCGTTATGAAATCACTTGCTGAGTTGCTCAAAAAATCAGTGTAACCGTTGATATCATACTGTGAACGTCGAATAATAATAGGACCAAAATATGTGTTTGTAATGTCGTTGCTGCCAGCCACCACCAAAAAAAGGCTCCGGGCGATAATATGACTGGTCTCATTCTTACCCACTAGGGTATTTAGTTTTGATTTATACTCTTCCAACTGATGCAACTGTTGTGACAAAGTCCTTGCAACCTGCAAGAGATAGCAGTGAAAACCAAAACATACCCTAGCTTGTCATGTCATATGCTGGTATTCCATAGAAAGCAACGTACCCCCAGGACGGATGATAGCGGGTCGTATCCGGAACCTCCGGAAGCAAAGCTAACGCCTGTGAGAAGATCAGTGGACTCCAGATTTTTGTCCAGATATGCTGGTAATAACTCTTTGATTGATAGTTCTTGAGCTGGCTAACATACAAAGAGATTAGTCAGTTGACCAATATTAATGTTCCTTCCCTCCACATTTATGGGCAAGTCCTGAGTCATCATTTATATCTACATATCATACTTTGTATATAGAACAAATTCAGAAGAAAGATGTTCTTAATTACCTATAAAGTCAGTAGGAAGCTTGCCATTAGAAAACCTTCCCGTAGCTTTACCTCCTTGGAAATCTTGGCCATAAGGAGGGTAATCCGCCCTGGCCGGGGTAAGCATACCATTGTTATTCCCGGGATCAACGATGGAGTCTCCGAACACCAATAAGGCTGGAAACCTCTGAAGTTGGGGTATATCGAGTGCTGAACGTGCCCCTACGCACCAAAGTAGAAACCAATAACAAACTAGGGTTCCCTTATTACACATAGTCTTACACAACTTCATTGTTAATTGTGTTGCTTGGAGAAGTATATATGCAAGTTGTGATCAAATGGTAGCTTTATGAGGATGATGTTTATAGATGGATCCATGTTATGCATGATGATGGAGACGCACAACGCCAGATCTCATGGCGAAGTCAACGCTTAAAAATATTAGGTCATCCTTTGGAGTGAATCGGGTCACGTTTAGCGATAGTTGATATTCATTGAAGCTAAGAATTTATTAGGCTGAAATTGATGCTTCATAATAGTTGGCGGGGTTTATACATCATTTTTGTCTTCGACCAACCACATGAAAACGAGGATTAGATAATGGGTGCTTAAGTTCTGATTAAAATGATATGCAAGATAAATATGTGACCTATCAATAGAGTTAGAATTATGTTATTATCTCGATTGGCTGGCGTTGAATTAATGGCAGAAACAGATCATGCAACTGACCTTCTTTAAAAAAATCGCTTGTTACAAACACGTGTAACAATCTTCGAAATGAATGATAAACGATCAGACCGGATCGGATCCTGACACCCCAATTATATATATATACAGAGAGAAAAGAGTGTTCAATTAAGCCCCAATAAAGTATATCCTAAAGTACTTTTTGAATTTTTCGATCATTTTATCGATCCTATTACTTTTTACAATAATCTGATTTTAAAGTTTGAAATTAAAGAATAAATGGTGTTTTTGTCTTTAAATCATTTAATTTTCTCATCTTCTCAATAACTATTCAATGTTCTTCTTCATTATTTCTCATGCTTCAATCCTCTATTTGTTTTCCTATCTTTTATATACCTTCAACAATTGTCCGATGTGTTCCAGTCTGATTTCTTATTTCGACTCGTCGTTTGTTCCAATTCTCGTCGCCGATTCTAATCCGTTTTTGCCCAGTTATCGGCATCCAAGTTTCCATCTCCAAAACTCATCGAAGTAGTTTCGCGACCACATTTCAGCTAGATGTCTTCCTCGGATAGTCAATCAAATATAGGTGAGTCACGGGTTGCAATATGGCCTGTCATGCGACCATGCACTTGTTTCTATTTCAATTCACTTGTTTTGCTTACAATGCACGAAATATTCTAATTCGGTTTACATAAGTTGTATTCGGTCTTTTGTTTAAATCACCAATGCATTTTAGTTGTTTAATATCCAGTTATTAGGAAACACATTTTGATATATACTATAAAGAAGTTTTGGTATCAATTCACTTCAATTTTAAAAATGCACTTTATTTTGCGATGTCCTGATCATGCATTTTCTTATTCAAAATACATTTTAGAAGAAATTCTAGATATGTAATGCAGTCTAGGTACAAGTTACATATATAGATTTTACGAATGCACTTTATTAAGAAGCAATGCACTTTTTTTTTTAAGATCCAATTGTTATAAATATATTCTAAGCAATGCACTTTAGTGTGCCTTATGTTTTTTCTATTTATCCTACAAAGCCTGTAAACATTACATAGGAAACCTTGTTCTGCTCAGGCGACCAAAAGGATTCTAATGTAATTTATTTATTTTTCCCTAATGGAACAAAATATTAGATTCTTATATGCCCAAACAATATAAAACCTCAAGCTGACATGATTTTCTCGTCAATTGAAGATGGTGCTGAATTAATAATCAATTTGATGCATTTTGCATGTTTGACATACTACGTGGCAGTTAGAAGAAAATCATAGATGTGACTGTTAAGAAAAAGCATATATATTGCAACAAACAAGGTTTAAATATTTGTGAATCATATGATAGTTTGAATGGTAATGAGAAGAAAATAACGAGGAAGTGCACTTCAAACTGTTCTAGATGCCAAGCTTGTTTGGTTTTGAAATTTAATGAAAACAATGGGTTTCTTGTTACTGATTTTGTGGAATCTCACAATCATGTTGTTAAGGAATATGGCATCCTTGACAAAACCTGTGCAACTTGATCAGGAAGTTGCTACAGCAAGTAGCTGATGCTAGCTGAAGCCAGTCAACCTGAAGATAGTCAGTAGACGGGGAAAGGTTTTGAATCGAAGGAAGTTTCCTAAATGGTTTTAGGAAATAGTTGTTGTAATAAAATTACCAATGATCCTGAGAAGGTCTTGGAGAAGACTCAGAAATGGATCTACAAAATTTCCTATAAGGTTTCAGGAAAGAGTTGCTGCAACACTATCACATAACAACCTGTGAAGATCTGGATAAGTTCAATCGATTGGAAAGCTTTAAGGAAGTGTTCCTAAATTGAATAAGTCCTAGTTGGACTAGGACTTCTATATTCTACAAGAGGTTGCCAGTATATAAAGGCAAGCCTCTATGAGACTGAGGAAGCACATCACACACAACACCTAGAAGAATATACAAGCACAAAAAAAAAGGCGATAAGCTTAGAGCGAAGAGCAAGGGTGCTACTTCTGAAAAGCTGAGAGAGATCACAACTGGCTGAGTGTGATCAAATCTTGATCATTGTGTTCAACTAGAGAAGAGTCTCGTTGAATATCGAGTACAAGCCCTTTGGAGAATGTCACGGTTGAGTTGATCACCCAAGATCAAAGTGCAGAGCAACATTCTCGTACGCTGATAGGAGGTCGCTGATCAAGGAGGAGCATCACCAAAGTTGACAGAACTCGCGGAGGTCGGACTAAGCTTCTCGAAGAGATAGAGAGTCTGAGACCCATGCAAAGGAAGAGCAACTTGTCTGAGTAAGTTGCTATAGCATCTTATCATACAGTGTGTTGTGTTGTTAATAGAGTAGGCTAATCTGTGTGATAGACTGAGCAGAGACTCTAGCTAGGTTTAAAGTAAAGGTTGTTCTAGAAGAGGCTGAGTACTGGTACATGTGTATGACAAAGTGCTATGACAGGATACTATAGCAACTTAGTATATCAAGTTGCTTCAGTAGCATATGTCCACGACTCTCCAAGCTCTTCTGGCTGAGCATTCAGACCTTCACGAGTTCTTCTGACTCTGGTGATGCTTCCCTTGATCAATGATCTCCTATCAACTGTCGGGAACTCTATTTTTCACTCCAATCACCCGTGACAGATTCACCCGCGATGATTTTTCAAAGACTTATACTTGATCTTTTAACGAGACTCTGCTCGAGTTGAACTCTGATGATCAAGTGTGGATTAGACTGCTAGTCGTGATTACTCTCAGCTCATGCACTCACAACTCTCTATCTATGCGCTTTAGCTTCTCGCTGTTTCTCTTGCTTATGCATGTGAGTTGTGTCCTTCTCCTTGCGATCGATGCTTCCTTATATACTTGTAGGCCACGGGGATAATGATCTTAGCAATTTAGCACTCTTTCTAAACTCTTTTGGCAGTTTCGATCTTTTCCAAGATCTTAGGAGTTTGCGATATGGTTGTAACAACCTTCTTTCTAAAACCCTTTAGGAACCATATCTTTAACTCAAGCTTTGAGAGTTGATTTTGGCAATCTGTTGTTGTGGGAAATTCCTAAAACGAATAGAAAACTTTCCTCAGACATCGATCCTAGACTCTAGGCAGTTTGGCTGAAAGTCCTCGGTTGACTGTCTTCAAGATCCTCTAGCTGCTGTCTTTACAGGTTGCTACAGCATCCCGACAAAACAACTTGTAGACGCTTTGTCAATGGATGTCATAACCATAACAATTTTGATGCACTTGTTTTATTTATAAGTTTTATAAGAACATACAAACAATGATTTTCATTGAAATTGTAAACATTTTGAGAGGATAGCCTTTCAGTGGCGACATTTAATTCTTGCGCTCAAATCTGGTGCCATTGAAAAATTTCTAGCAAAATACGTTCAAAATAGATGGACTAGAAATGCAATTCAAAATCGTATAAAGGATTGTTTAAAAAAATTACAGAGTCATACAAGGAGAGTAGTGATGTTTGGATGGAGTTTAAGTCATGTGCAACCATATACAAAAAGGATTATTTGTTTTCAAAGTGTTATGGATTATGGCATCCAATTGACAAAACGCCTACAAGTTGGTTCAGCAAGACGCTATCGCATCCTGTGAATACAGCAGTTGGAGCATCGTAAAGACTGACAACCGCAGACTTTCGGCCAACCACTAAAGTAGAGAATCAGCGTCCGGGAATGTTTCCTAAAAATTTTAGAAATTCCCACAGCAACAAACTGCCCGAATCAATTCTCAAGCACAAGCTAAAGATATGGTTTCTAAAAAGGGTTTCATTTATGTTAGTGGAGTTTCTTAATTTGTTCATAGATAATTTGCCTACGTCTGGGGAGGATCACTCTCCGATCCTCAGGACTTCACTATCACGGTTCAAAGTACAAAGGACTCTCACCTGTACTTCTCACCTAGTCAAAATCATTTACTCAGTCTAACCCCCTAGACTAGCTAGCATTCTGATCACACAGACTCTCTTCGTAATACCTTCACACTTCCAGTAAAGAACAACTACAGACCTGACACTCAGATTTAGCCTACCCTATTACAATGTGTAGCACACGGAATGCTTTAGCACACTCTATCTCAGAGTAGTTGTAACTTCTATAGACGACTTCTCCGGCACACTCTGCCAATCACTCTGTCTCTTTCTGAGTTCCTCCAAGTTAGAATTTTCTCCCCCTTGATCAATGCCCACCTGACAATATTAAGAAGAGACTCTCGGGTCTTCAACAGCCTACGATAAGTTTTTCCGCAGCTGTTCTCCGAAGCTTTTGTTTGATCCTTCAACGAGCCACACTCTAGTTGAATTCTAGGGATCAAATCTTGATCAAACTTAGCGATTTCTGATCTCTTCTGTGCACTTCACAACATTGTCAGCCTTCTGCTTTAAACTCTAGTTGTGAGTATTCTCTGCTTCAGTTTCTTCATTCGATGCATATGACATTGCCTCTGCCGTCCTCTTATAGCTTCGTTGATTGCCAGTGATGGACACCTTGTTTCCTTTGGATTTGAAGGGCAGCACGTCATTATCAAAATCTCCTCCTAGTTTCTTGCAAAGTTGTTGAAGATTCTGTTTCCTAAATCGGACTTTAGGATCCTTATCTTTTAAGTTTTTCCTTCAACTGTGTACTGACATCTGTAGGACACTTGATGACGTTTGTGGCCCATCCTGAACTTCCACGACTCATGTAGCACCTTGCCGAGGACACTTCGTGAATCTTCAGGATACTTACCTAGTCTGCTCTAGCTTTAGATCAACACTGGTTGTTGTAGCAGAATCTGTCGTTTACCTTTTACTCAGTTTACCTCAGCTATTGAGTGTTGTAGCAGATCCTTGTGCTTGGTTGTTATATCTTGCCAGTTCTTCAGATTGTGCTCCAGCTTCAAATCTTCAGGGATTGCTGAAGCAGAATCTTATGCAGTTTCCATACCTCAGAAAATACACACATACACTGAGCAGAGAAGTGCTAGACCGATAGTTGTGTTCTGAGCGAAAAAGTAATCTGGACTAGAGTAGTCTAATTACCATATCTGATTTGAGGGAGTCGACCAGAGCAAGGCCTCTTTGATGGGTCGATTGACTGACAGTCACGGAGTGCAGTTTGCGCGGACTGTCCCAGCGTGCTCCTTGATAAGTGGTTGGAGGTCAGTAGACTACTCATCAGGAAGTGCTTGGAGAAGTCGTCGACAGAAGCGACAGCAACTTGGCGGAAGAAGTTGCTGCAGCATCAGCTGTAACACATTGTAATAGGATAGACTAAGTCTGTGAGTTCAAGTCATTAGCTATCTATTACTGGAACTGTGTTGATAGTGTAGGCTAGTCTGTGTTGACAGATTGAGAAGAGTCTTTGGCTAGGTTAGGAGTAGTGGTTAGACTAGCGTGGTTGAGTTATTGGAAACCATTATACTCTAATGAAGATAGTGAAGTCTTGAAGACCGAGAGTAGTCCTCCCTAGGCGTAGGCTGTTTCCGAACTGAGTAAACAATTCTGGTTGTGCTTTTAAGGTTTGGCCGAAGGAAAGCATCAGCAACTTAGCAAAAGAAGTTGTTGAAGCAAATTATGGGTTGTAGCTTACAGTTAGCAGTGCCAATTTCAATTGGTATCAGAGCCGGTCGCTGAACACAGTGAGTGAGATCCGGGAAGGCACGGAAGATTACAAAGGCTAAAATGAAAGAAGGACAGAGCACCAGCAAACCATCACTGCTCGAGGGAGGCAACTATGGCTATTGGAAAGCATGGATGAAAGCCTTTCTAAAAGCTATTGATGAGAAGGCCTAAAGATTCGTGATTGCTGAATGGTCGCCTCCATTAACCATTGACACCCATGGAGTTACTCACAAGAAGTGAGAGGACAAGTGGACACCGGAAGAGGAAGCTACAGGTAATTCCAAAGCCTTAAATGCTATTTTTGCTGCTGTCGATGCAAACAATTTCAGGTTGATATCCAACTGCGACGGAGCAAAATAGGCGTGGGATATTCTTGAGACAGCTCACGAGGGAACTGACAAAGTAAAAAGTTCAAGAATTCAGATGATCACCTCGAGGTTTGAGAACCTAAAAATGCTGGAGGAAGGTTTTCATCAACTGAATTCAATGCCCGTCTGTGTGACCTGTCCAACGAAGCTTCTACCTTGGAGAACCCATATCAGAAGAGAAGCTAGTCAGGATAGTCCTCAGATCCCTGACCTCAAAATTTGACATGAAGGTCACAACCATTGAAGAAGCACAGGACATCAGAAACATGAGGCTGGAAGCTTTGATTGGATCCTTAAGGTAGTTCGAGATGAAGTGGATAAAAGATGTTATTCCAACCTCTGGGAAGAATGTTGGCCTGAAGGCTAAAACCAAGGAGAAAGTAGACTCAATAGAAGAGTTGGGATAACAAATGGGCCTTCTGGCAAATAACTTCAGCAAGCTCTTCAAGAAGATAGAGCAAACCTCCTCGGCTGCAGGACAACGATCTAGGGGAAGAAATCAGTCTAGGAGAGGAGGAAATTCCCAGAGGAGAAACCGAAATACAAAGCAGAGTGAAGAAGAGAAGAAGGACAGGTCAAAAGGAATTCAATGCGGGAATGTGAAGGATATGGTCACATGCAATAAGAATGCCCCAGCCATCAAAAGAAGAACAACAAATCTCTGGCTGTCAACTGGAGTGATTAGGACAGCGAAGAAGAAACTGAGAAGAAAAGCAACGCTGCCTTTACCACTGTATCTGCTATTGAACATTCAGATTTAATAAATTCCGAGATTGTCTATGGGATTGTAGAGTCAGATAGCAGTGATGATGAAGAGTTCTTAGAAAATTCTCTTGAAAGGAAATTTGCCTGCACGAAGGATGGCTGAAAATGACTGAGATCAACAAGAAGCTGTAGGCCAAGATAGTCTCTATTGAAAAAGAAAGAGATGAACTTCAGAAGACCGTCGCCTCTCTTTCATATCAGACCAAGAAACTGGAGATAGAAGATGAGAATGAAAAGGTTAGTCTGCACAATGATACGAAGAAGAGAGACAAATGCAGATCAACAATCTTGGATGAGATCTTATCCTATCAAAGGTATGGGGGTGGAAAAGCCGGTCTTGGATACACAGAAGAAGGTGGATCAGGAGTCACTGCATTTGTCAAAGTTATGGATACATAAGGGGTTAATCCATAATTACAGAGGAAGGAGGCTCCTACCGAGCTAGTAAAACAGGTTCGGAAGAAAAAGTCCAGAAGAAAGAACCAAGGGTTGCTACAGCAACCCCTTTCGCTCCCAAGTAGAACTTTTCTGAACAAATGCAAGTGTTACTTCTATGATCATCAGGGGCATATTCAATAGGATTGCCATGTTCTAAACAAGTTCTGGAAGCCACATAGACAATCTCATCAGAGGCACAGAGGAGGTCACAGAACGTACCAAACTAATAGTCTTCCTGCAGAAAATTGAGTGTGACCATCGAGAATGAACAAAGACGAAGAGTACTCGGCAAGAGAACTGCTGATGTTCACAATTTACCCTGGACGAAGACTGCTATGCTCGTGGAAGAACTGAAGAAAAAACCCTAGAAACCCATAACAGAAAACAGAAGTTATCAAGGCTAGTGGAGAAAGAAAGAACAGAAGACAAATGTCAAAAGCGGCAAAGATCTTCATCACAAAGTTCATGCTATTACGCAGACTCAGTGGAGACGAAAGATTGGGGTGTTGGATCATACTGAGGTATCATTGCCAAAAGAGGGTGCATCAGACTTGGAGGAAAGTCAGTTCGTGCAACTGTGAACATCAGCAGTTTACCCTGGACGAAGACTGCAGCAACTTCTATCGCTCGAAGCTGACGATGTGAAAAGGGAGTCAACGACACAACGACTAACAAATGTCCCAAAAAAGTTTAAAGAGGAAAAGGGGTTTAACAGATTTTCTAGGGTTTGTTTTTTTTTTTTGTTACTTCAACGAAATACGATCTCGGACAACATCCGTATCTGACAAACAGCAACAATGGTGCATGATAGAGCGTATTTATACGCTTCATTGAGATGTTTATTCCCATAGTTTATTACATTTTGCCTTAGAACGATTACTCTTTTGTAGTATTTTCGTATCGCAGGTGTGTTCAGGATCGCATTGGATTTTATTGCATATTTGGAGCATTCATTCAAGAGCAAGAAGTCAACAGCAGTCAAGTCAACAGAAGTCAACAGAGTTGGTCAACCCCCAAAACCCTAAATGCATTGGACAAACATTTTACACAAGGGACTTTAGGGAAGCAGAACCAGAGGCGGCAGCTTAGAGAGAGAAGCAACCAGCAGTTACACACGGAGGTCGCCGGAATCTACTGTTCATCAGGTTTACTATTACTATTCACTGTGACTGTTCACTGTTACTATTCATTGGCGGAAAACACTATTCACGCCGTTTTTCATTCTAGTTCAGTTTCGTGTACTTTAACTCATTGTAGTGTACTGAACTAAGTTTTGTTTCATTCGATGGATGTTATGAGTAGCTAAGCTCAAACTCAATTTGGGGATTTATATTGCAACACTTGGTTTGAGATAAATGAACACATGATTTGAGCTATTGATTTACTGCCTCTTGACTTGTATGAACTGAATGCTTGATTATCAATTTAGTATAGCTTAGCAGTGAAGCTAGGTTGGTACCATTGCATTATACTTGACTGAATTGCATTGTAGCTAATTCTAGCGGTGGAACTAATTTGTGGTGTTAGTCGAGTAAATATTGAACCTGTTTGAGAACCTAGCGGTTAAGAATAGATAGAACACTAATTGTGACAGTATACATTAGTTGATGCGTGTTGTTTGATCGATGATAACTAGTTGCAGTGTATTTCCCCAAACTGATATTCTCTGAATTGATATCCTCAGTATTTTCATTTCTCTGTGACTAGCATTAGAACTCTTGCTCACTTGCTCTCTTTGGGTTCGACCCTGCTTACCGCTATCTAGTGTTAACAGGAGTTATAAATACAAATTTGAGGCGCACAACGACGCGCTGTCAAATTTTAGCGTCGTTGCCGAGGATACAATGCTAATGGGCAGTTTCAGCAAAGGCGCAACTTCAATCAACCTGGCCCGACTAATGTCAATCCCAACCAAGCTGGCCTGAGCAATGTCAATCATTGGAAGTCATTGGAATAAGTGGTTAAGGAGTTGGCAATTAGTGTGCAGAAGAATGAGAGCACCCTAGCTGAGTTATCAAAGCATATGTCCCAATTGGCAGCCACCGTGTTCGAGCCTAACAATGATAAAGATAAAGGAAAGTTGCCCTCACAAACAATTTCCAACCCAAGAGGGAATGTTAGTGCGGTAACGCTGAGAAGTGGGAAGAAGATTGCAGAAATTCCGAAGCAAGGAACTAGACCAGAGAATACCACGCCAGAGGAGAACATTAAAATGAGGCGAACGAACCTAATGTCTTCTCCTGGCGCGCCCATAATGTCTTCATCCGGCATCGAACAGCCTGCTTCAAATTTTGAACTTCGCCGAACTAACCGTCCACTTCCATTTTCTATTCAAATATCCAAAGCTAAGAAGAACCTACCAATGGATCAAGAGCTATTAGAGTTATTCAGAAAAATGGAGATCACGATCCCCCTCCTCGACGCAATCAAGAAGATTCCAAAAGTGCAAAGTTTCTTAAGGATTTGTGCACCACTCGAAGAGGAGGATCCCGACCTGAGCAAGTAAGTTTCAAGCCCAACATCTCAGCAATTCTTGAGTGCAAGGTTGCACAAAAATGCAAGGATCCAGGTACCTTTACAATCTCTTACAAAATTAATAAAGTTCAAGTGGATAATTGCATGTTGGATTTGAGTGGTTCCATTAATGTCTTACCTTACTCTTTGTATCGAGTGTTGCAAATCGGTCCTCTTAGACCTACTGATTTAATCATTCAGCTGGCCGATAGATCATGTACAAGGCCTGAGGGTATAGTAGTTGATGTGTTAGTGCATGTAGGCAAACTTGTATTCCTTGCAGATTTCTATGTGATGAAGATGAAAGGTGAGGTAGACACTTCCCAAGTCCTATTAGGAAGACCCTTTATGGTGACCGCAAGAACCAAGATTGATACACATACGGGTGATCTTTCTATGGAGGTAGATGGGGAAGTCATAAAATTCAATATTTATGAGTCTATGCGATTCCCACCCGACTTTGCAGGAATACATGCCTTGGACACCATTGAAGATGCGGAGCTAATACAAGGTGAAGAAGACATACCGGAGCCATTAGCCGAAGAAGTTGCTGCTGGGCAGTTGCCCCATGATGCAGCCCAGTATGATGTCAATGCAATTGAATTATGCAATGAAACAAAACTTGTCTCATCTGTTGTGCAAGCCCCTGAAATTCAATTGAAGCCTCTACCGGACCACTTGAAGTACATTTACCTTAGAGACGGTGAGACGCTACCAGTGATCATTAAGAGTGGACTCAAACCAGATCTGGAGATCAGATTGGCGCGCGTGCTAAAGGAGCGCAAAACAGCAATAGGTTGGACATTGGCTGACATTCAAGGAATTAATCCAGCAATCTGCATGCATCGGATCCTGTTAGAGGAAGGAACGAAACCAGTGAGACAACCTCAGAGGCATCTGAATCCGATAATGATGGAGGTAGTCCAGAAAGAGGTGCAAAAGCTCCTAGATGCCGGTGTGATTTACCCAATTTCAGATAGCCAATGGGTAAGCCTTGTCCATGTGGTGCCCAAGAAGACCGGGATGACAGTAGAGATGAATGACAAAGGAGAGCTGGTGCCCAAGAGAGTACAGAATGGCTGGCGGATGTGCATTGATTATAGACAACTTAATGCAGCCGCACGCAAAGACCATTTTCCCCTGCCATTCATCGATCAAATGCTGGATATACTTGCAGGTAAACCATCCTTTTGTTTTCTTGATGGTTTTTCAGGTTACAACCAGATTCCCATTGCTGCTGAGGATCAGGAGAAGACGACATTTACCTGCCCCTTCGGTACATTTGCATTCAGGCACATGTTCTTCGGATTATGCAATGCGTCAGGTACCTTCCAACGTGTGGTTATGAGCATATTTTCATATTTGTTGAGTGATTGTGTTGAAGTATTCATGGATGATTTACTATTTATGGAAATACTTTTGATGAATGCTTGCACAACCTAGATAGAGTGCTCACGCGTTGCATTGAGATGAATTTGGTGTTGAACTATGAGAAGTGTCATTTTATGGTCACACATGGGATTGTCCTTGGACATATTGTTTCTGAGGAGGGCACACAAGTAGATAGGGCCAAGACAGCAGTCACTGTCGGAGGAACATGGTTCAGAAACAGGAATGCCTCCCAATCCTGGAGCTCAGTAGAGAGGAAGCACATTGTCTGAAAAGAGGCTGGATGTGGAGAAATATAAGTCTTCAGCAATCATCCAAATTCTAACTGAGGTAAATCTACTGAAATCCCTAACCTATCCTTATAAATACAATAGCAGGTTAGTTAGGGAGTTTATAGTTAACATGGAAGAGAAGTTTGGTCAAGAGGGTGGAGATGATTATGGAAAAAGCTGGGTCACGGGTAAGGTGGTACTGGTTACCCCAGAAAAAAATAGATGAATTTTTTGGGATAGATAGTGATGCCAAAGAGCCCACAAATGTGAAACGAGAGGTGTTAGCCAGGGTTCTCACAGGAGGTGTGTGTCAATCCTGGGGAGGACCGAACCTCAGTGCATCTGAACTCACCTCTATGTATGCTCTGCTTTACAATCTGGGGATTAGGAACTGGATCCCTAGCTCTCACAGGGGAAAGGTTAGCAAACCCTTTGCTGATCTCCTGCACTCGCTCGGGAAAAGGAGAAGAATCAGCCTGGGGAGTGTGATGTTTCCTCAAATTGCTGCTCATGCTGGCCGCCCTTCCGCCAGCAAACCCATTGTGCTGCCCTCCCTTATTTATGGTATGATAGTCGATCAGCATCCAGAGCTAGGAGAGATTGTTGAGATGATGTCTGAGGAGCTGCAAGCGTTTACGGTTGATCACAAGCTGTTTAAAGGCAAGCATGCAGTTGATATAGCTCAAGAGGATTCTCTTCTGACAATCTCGACTGATCCAATCCTTCTCCGAGAAGTCGTCCCAACTGCCTCTTCCATTGATGCATCTCTCCGAGCCAGAATTGTGAGTCTCCTGAAGTCAGAACTAATGAGTTTGGAGACTGAAGCCAAGCGAAGGGATGTCAAGCGAGCTCAACTCAGAAGTGTACTCAAAGATTTGGAGTATCCGAAGGATGGTGGACAGGCCCCTTGAGCATCTGTGCCAAAAAGGGGGAGAACAAGAAGCATGCAAAAGCCACTGATGAATTTGAACCTGCACTGATGACTGATGAACATTGCTGATGAACACTATTTTTTTGGCCCTGCGTGGGTTAGCTAAGGCCGAATGTGGCCATCAATTACTCTTACCTGAAAACGTTTTTTTAGTAAGTTATTTGGCTGTTCATGGAAGTGTGCATCAGTGGCCTAGGGTTTTGTCAAAATGCCAAGAGGGAGATTGATGATGCAGTGTGGCATTGTTTGACAAAACCAGCTCACAAGTGAACAAGATGCTGCTATAGCAGGAGTCCAGCATATGTGAACAAGACTAGTGAACAAGGAGCAGCTATAGCAGGAGAGAGCTATAACAGGAGCTTGTTCAGAAGAGCTGTAGTGTCTGTCCGAGTAGCAGCAACCTGGGTCTTTGGAAAGAGGGCGTGGCAGTCCTTCGAAGAGCATCAGAGGAGTTTCTGAGTTGCTGCAGAGAATATTCCACTAGAGATTCCCAGCTGAAGAAGAAGATTTGATTGTAGAAGATTAGATTTGCCAATCAAATCTAATCTCCTACAAATTAGGGGTTTTTGCTTTTGGAGCTATAATCTGATAATGATGGAAGTGGGTGCTCCTATATAAAGAAGACCCTTCAGATACACACAGAATTTCGAGAGAGTAATTTGTGGTGTGCGAGGAAATCTTTGATCTTCACCGAGAGCAGAGCGTGAGCGCAGAGCTGTGGTGACTGAAGCAGAGGGTGATCAGGACTTGCGTAGTCTGATCCAAGCTTGATCGGGAAAGCCAATTCAGAGCAGTGGTGCTTGTTGGTTGATCAAGGTAGGCCGCGGAGGAATTGTCGAGTGGAGGACTCTGGCAATCTGTAGAAGGCCAGCTCTCGCTAGTGGCAGAAGGTCACAGGTGAGGGGGAGTATTCCAGAGTGTGCAGTGCTCGTGGAATCGTTCGAACAGCTCAGCTGAAGGCTTCGGAGCGACGCGGACAGATTGTGCATCAGTTATGTGCTACAGCAGATGCTATAGCAACCCTGTAGAACTTGAGTATTGTTTAGAATAGGCTGAGTTTCAAGGAGACAGTAGCTATTCTAGATAGATATCAGTAGAGGGTGTGCAGGCACAAGTCAGAACTTGTTCTGATTGTGTTCGAGGATCCACCTAAGGTTGCGTGGAGTTGTAACTGTGTGTACTTAGAGACCTTCTTGATTAGTGGATTGAGGACTGGAGAATAGTCCTCCCCAGACGTAGGCAATTGGCCGAACTGGGTGAACAAACATTTGTCCTTGTTCATTCTTGCTGAAATAGTTTCCTGGTGAACAAGAGTGTGTTGTAGCAACTGCTTGTTCACGAACCTGTTTTTCAGAGGCGCTGCGAATTTCACATTTGAAGAATGTTTTGAAGGCTATTAATAAATAGCTTTTCAGTAGTGCTAGATAAGGTAAACAGTTGACAGGTTTTGTCAATCTTAGTAGTAGTGTTGTTTTTGTCAACAAATGTCAAGGGGGAGATTGTTATGAA
Organism: Umbilicus rupestris; assembly: GCA_963678935.1. Taxonomy (NCBI): domain Eukaryota; kingdom Viridiplantae; phylum Streptophyta; class Magnoliopsida; order Saxifragales; family Crassulaceae; genus Umbilicus; species Umbilicus rupestris. The sequence goes on from OY787619.1 coordinate 1,819,795, forward strand.
TATGGTATTTGTGACAAAGCGGAAGAAGAGACTACAGCAAGCTCTGGTACCAAGAGCTGGTATTTACAGAAGAAGACTAACAAAACAGAAGAGGGAGAAGAAGCTATAGCAACCTGTGTCGGTTGCAGCTGGAACAGATGATCAGAAGGACAATAAGAGGCTATAGCTTCCCCTGAAGGTTTAAGGCTAAAGCTAAAGAGAGGAGCTTTGTAGCATATCATTCCGTAGGTTCTCAAAGGGTGTCCAGGAGTTTGCTGCCGTCGTGGAAACAGGCAGTGGACGTCCCAGATGATCTGAGAGTCTTCAGTAGCAGCGCAAAGCCAACAAGATAAGGTTTCTCAATTCCAGTTTAGGAAACTGAATCTCAACAACCTACGAGGAATCCAAGGGAAGATTCGGAAGGTGGGATTATCTACGGAAGGCAAAATTGTCTCTTTGGAAAAATAGTTGTTGAGGTGCAAAAAGCTATATGTAGCAAGCAGAGTCTGAAGCAACAGAACGACGAAGAACGAATCAAACACACAAATACACTGAGCATATAAGTGCTAGAGCGATAGTTGTGTTCTGAGCAAAGATGTAATCTGTACTGGAGTAGTCTGATTACCATATCTAATTCGAGGGAGTCAATCGGAGCAGGGCCTCGTTGACAGGTCGATTGATTGACAGTCGCGGAGTGCAGCTTGCGCGGACTGTCCCAGCATGCACCTTGATAAGTGGCTGGAGGTCATTATTTGAAGGGGAGCAGCGCAGGGCGTCTGACTACTCAGCAGGAAGTGCTTGGAGTAAGTCCTCGATGGAAACGACATCAACTTGGTGGAAGAAGTTGCTACAGCATCCGCTATAACACATTATAATAGGATAGGTTGAGTCTGTAAGTTCAGTTCATTAGCTATCTATTACTGGAAGTGTGTTGATAGTGTAGGGCTAGTCTGTGTTGACAGATTGAGAAGAGACTTCGGTTAGGTTAGGAGTAGTGGTTAGACTAGCGGTGGCTGAGTTGTTGGAAACCATTGTACTCTAAATGTGATAGTGAAGTCTTGAGGACCAAGAGCAGCCCTTTCCAGACGTAGGCCGTTGCCAAACTGGGTGAACAAATCTGTGTGTGCTTTTCAAGTTTGGCCGAAGCAAAGCGTCAGCAACTTAGCCGAATAAGTTGCTGAAGCAAATCGCGTTGTCGCTTACAGTTACACAGTGCCAATTTCATAGGCAATGATCCGTGATTGAGCGTGTGGAAATGACTAGATATTCCGGTTTACACTCCTATATGACTTAAAAGCCTTGGCTCATGAGTCATGGTTGTGTAACCCAAGATATACTAGCATCTTTTTCATTTCTCAGGCGATGTGGGACAAATTCTCAAGTGCATATTCTCCATACTCCCCCCCCCCCCCACTTGGGAAGTTGGACGTGTTTTCTGAAAGCTCGCTAATTTAGCGTCAATTAGTAGGTGCGCTCATCGCGAGTGCCCTTCACACGATTCTTTACCTACACAACCGGTCAGGGTGGGTGCGCAACACGAGACTCCCACTATGGGTCAACCCACGCTGCCATCAAATGGGCGTCTCGTCATGCACTTGGCACGCTCAGAGGCACGCCCCACAATCGCATTGGCCCGGACCGCATGTCGTGGCTCTGATACCATGTGGAAATGACTAGATATTCCGGTTTACACTCCTATATGACTCAAAAGCTTTGGCTCATGAGTCATGATTATGTAACCCAAGATATACTAGCATGTCTTTCATTTCTCAGACGATGTGGGACAAATTCCCAAGTGCATATTCTCAACAGGGCGGCTTACCTGATGTTATTAGGTTATTTCCATAACTCCATAGTATGATTGAATTGTTTGGATTATTGCATGATTTGTGGGTTAGGCGTGGGTAAAGTTTGATTCTGGAATATTGATTTTATTTACATAGTATTGTTCTTGCGTTATAATCACTTAGTTATTTAATTATAACTTTTTCTTTATTAGAATAGCTAAACGAATGCACTATCTTGCATAGTATACAAACGTATTTACTTCTTGGATTGACCCTTGGCTTACCAAGGTTTATAAATTGTATTTGGCTGCAATTTGACCCCTAAAACATAAATTGACAACTATAAAGGGTTAAAAATACGTTTGTCATGCACGTTAGCAGTCTTTGAGCTGCCGGAGTCAGATGGGCCATTATAATATATATTTTCATGCGGAACGGGCCTGCGGACGAAACCACGAGCTTTGCATGTGATGTTCGGGCCATTTGACGTAGTTTACTATTTCATTTCTAATTTTTATGTTTTAGGGCTTAGCTTTCCGTTTCGTTTTCTATTTAAGAACATGCTGTCATGCTATTGTTAGGTAGTTGAATTTTTTTTAATAAAATCTAGGGTTTTTAATAAAATATTAAAACACTCTGGATGGGCCTAGAAGTCCGTATGATCCAATCAAACCCTGGGCCGCTCCCTCTTGCTAGCGTGCACCGTCCCTGCTAACGTGCATCTTAGGATGATCCGTTTCTTTGCATACTGAAGTGCCATTCGCTCCGCATCAACTAGTTAGAGAATTTTTTGTGAACCTGCCTGAGAGGTTTGGTGAATAAGGAAATGAGGATTTTGTAGATGTTCTTTAAGAGGGAAGCAGGTGTTGATCACTCCTACTGAGATAAACAAATTTCTAGAGATTGGTGAGGAGGCTAGACTCCCAGCTGAGGAGAGCTCGGATGTCCTAGCCGTTTCCCTCATTAGAAGACTGTGCACTGGGTGGTTCACGCACAATTTAGCTGCAAATCTCACCACCAAATATGCCTTGCTGTACAATCTTGGGGTCAAGAAATTGGATCCTGAATTCTCATAGGGGAAAGGTCATCAAAAGTTTGGGTCAGCTGCTGTACTCGATTGGAAAGAATGTGAAGGTTGATCTCGGTTTGATCATCTTCCCTCAGATTGCCCATGATGGATCCACCAAATCCAATCAAGGCATTGTGTTTCCGTAGCTCATCTACGAGCTGATTACCACCCAGCACCCATAGCTTAAGGTATCATCTGATGGACTCTCTGAAGAGCCTCGGGTGTTTGTGGTAGATCACAAACTCTTCAAAGGAAAACACATAGTGGATAGCTGAAGAAGAGCCCTTGGTGCCAGCAGCCGTTCCTGGTCTGGATAAAGAAAAAGCAGCGGCAGAGCCTCAAGCCTCCACTATCCAAGCAGCTCTCCGGAAAGGATTGTGGG